>VIAB01028324.1:15991-26764 GCA_009801035.1 Oophaga pumilio
CCCTCACCTGTCCGGGCCCCATAGCAGCTGCGTGGTCTGCCACTATTGACGGTATGCCACTGGTTGGCCACTATATATTATGTAATACAAGGATTTTTTGGCATACAAGGTCATCTAGGGCCCATGTGTATATCCCTCTGAGCACAGTGTTATACTTATCATTATGATATTTTTTTATCTCTTGGACTTATACCAATATATCTGTCAATTTGTGTATTTGCACTGTGCACTGCAGAAATATATTTGGGCAATTGAACGATAGTGTGGAGGTTAGCTATTGCTTACATATACGTACTTATGGGTAGCATATTGGATTTACATCGCATTTTTAAATGTTTTTTGTGAGTTTTGTGATCAGTTTTCAAATAAAGTGTTAATTTTATGGCTATATGCTTCCAGTACTTTTTGGATTTGTGTACATGGTGGGAAGTGCCATTTACCTAGGCCTGTATCTATAGGAGATATTGGAAGATGCTGGTGCCTCTGGAGTCCCCCGAATCTCAAGGTATAGGATCCTTCAAAGGCTTGCTGTGGTGCATAAACCTACTATTCGGCCACCCCTAAACAGTGCTCACAAGCAGAAATGGTTGCAGTGGGCCCAGACATACATGAAGACTAATTTTCAAACAGTCTTGTTTACTAATGAGTGTCGAGCAACCCTGGATGGTCCAGATGGATGGAGTAGTGGATAGTTGGTGGATGGCCACCATGTCCCAACTAGGCTGCGAGGTCAGCAAGGAGGTGGAGGAGTCATGTTTTGGGCCGGAATCATGGGGAAATAGTTGGTAGGACCCTTTAAGGTTCCTGAAGGTGTGAAAATGACCTCTGCAAAGTATATAGAGTTTCTGACTGACAACTTTCTACCATGGTATAAAAAGCAGAAACTTGTCTTCAGGAGCAAAATCATCTTCATGCATGACAATCCACCATCTCACGCTGCAAAGAATACCTCTGAGTCATTGGTTGCTATGGGCATAAAAGGAGATAAACTCATGGTGTGGCCACCATCTTCTCCTGGCCTCAACCCTATAGAGAACCTTTGGAGTATCATCAAGCAAAAGATCTATGAGGGTGGGAGGCAGTTCACATCAAAACAGCAGCTCTGGGAGGCTATTCTGACTTCATGCAAAGAAATACAAGCAGAAACTCTCCAAAAACGCACAAGTTCAATGGATGCAAGAATTGTGAAGGTGATATCAAAGAAGGGTTCCTATGTTAACATGTAACTTGGCCTGTTAGGATGTTCTGGAGTTAAATAGCTTTTTTTGTTCAGTGAATATGACCTCCTAATACTGCAAATTCCACAAATGAGCATTTTCAGTTCTTTAAAACATATCAAATGTTTAGAAATTCTACTGTGCCTAATAATTTGGAAAAGTGCATTTTGAGTTTTTATTAATTTTGGAGATTATACTGCTATCATTGGGAGGTTTCTTCAATAAAATTAGATGTATACTCTAACGGGTGATGACTTTTATTAGACTGACTGTCATTTGCACCGACCACTTAGGAAAATCAGAGAAAAATATAATTTGCATAATAATTTTGAACATAGTGTAGCTGTAATTCCCCTGTCCATGCTTGCTTGTCCAGGTGTCATTGTTGAAATGCACCCTGGCAGACATAGAATATTTCAGGGAAAGGTGATTTTGTCTGCAACTTGTTGCTGTAGCGCAGGCACATCTTTCGTACAGAAGTAATGGTGACTGGGCAACTGGTATTGGGAGGAGTGCAACGGCCATCAGCTTTCATAAACCGTCTGTATGCATAAGGCATAAAGGCTGCATTTCCGTGGCCAACAGATTGGAGTGACGTTGCAATAATCACAGAGAGGCTATCAATCACCGCAACAGTAGGGGGTAAATCAGTGGAGTTTCTTCGGCCAGAGACCTGTGTGACAACACTTGCCACAGTGAGGGAGGAGGAAGAATCAGAAGATGTGACTGATGGTGTGGATGATGGTTGGCGAGACCCGCTAGTCTGCATTTTAACACAATGACATTCCCAGATTAGCGCATGTTGATCACACAGTGCCAGTTCATGCATGTAGTACTGAAATGATGTCATTTTTTACTCTACTAGGTCGTTTTTAAAAACGTTGACAGATAACATGATTTTTTTAGATTTTTGCCAATCTGAAAAACAGACTCAAGCTTGCCAACTGCAGAACCACAAACGCTGATGTCCACTGCCAGAGTTGGGCCTCAGGATGCCTTGGTTGTCGTGGTTGCATAACTCTGTGTATTTTTAACCTCCTCATCTTCCTCCTCCTCTGCTGATCTACTCAGCTGCATACCTCTGGGTTTACACCAAGTGTGATCTACTACCTCATTGTCATTCTCTCTGTTCTCCCACTCTTCGCCCTGAGTCACCTTCCTCTTCTTCTTGCCTTAACAGCACAGTACAGTCCGCGGGCGCCTCAAATATCTGAGTCTCGTCACAAATGGATCACCTTCACCCAACGGGGTTAATGTCTGTGAAGGATGTTTGGTTTATGCTCGGACAAAAGTTCATCCGGCCATAGATCCAAGTCAGAAAAAATTTGGCCATCGGTGCAGATTTCCTCCTCTTGACTCTGTGAATCTTTAGAGTACACTTCCTATGCCCATGGCATACAATGCGTTAAGAGATCTGCAGACTTGTCATCTGTGGTTCCCAGCAGTCATTTGGGTGCTTGGAGTGTTGTGATGTGGGGTAAAAAAAGTTAATTAGGGTTCCACCACTGAGGACTATACTGTGTGTGATGTTAAGGTGGAGGAAGAGGAGCAGAGGCCACTTGATGCAGCGCTTGTCATCTACTGCAGCAAATGTTCTTTCTGGCCCTCGTCTACAAAGCGTACCGTTATATGGCTGCCAAAGAAAATGAGTGGAGTTGCCCATCCAGTAAGAGAAGTTGGAAAAATTTTGCACAAATTCTGACTGCAGCAAAATAAACCAACTTCTCATCCCTCATATCATACCTTTTTCACAACTCTAAACAGCTATTCAGTACTTTCAATTCTTTACTGCATCCACCAGTTCCCCCTTCCTCTCCTCTCATCTCAGCTGAATACTTTGCCTCACCTTTGTGAACTTGACACAATAATGTCCCACTTCATTCCCAACTTTACCACAGTCTTCATCACAAGCATAACCCACCTCTTCAACCTGTCACTAACAACTGGTGTCTTCTATCCTGATTGAAACATACCTCGATCACACCCATCCTCAAAAAGCCCACCCTTGACCCATCCTTTGTGTCTATCTATTGCCCCATATCATTACTCCCCATGCCACCAAACTACTAGAACAACATGTCCATTTTGAACTGTCCTCCCACCTCTCCTCTTGCGCCTTTTTGACTGCGAACAATCTGACTTCAGACCACACCATTCCCTGAAACTGCCCTGACTAAAGTCACCAACGACCTACTAACCGCCAAATGAAAGCGACGTGAGTTTGTCCTCCGTCTCCTGGACATGGCATCTGTGTTTGGCACAGTGGACCACTCCCTCTTACTGCAGACATTCTGATCTGTTGACATTACAGACTTGACCCTTTGTTGGATCTCTTAGTACCTAACAAACAGGGCATTCAGAGTCTCGCACTCACACACCACCGACTCATCTCGCCCCTATGTTTCAGTGTCCAACAAGGTTCAGTTATAGGACCGGGAACTATGCTTAGAGGATGTACTTGCACGCTCCCTCCCTCTTAAAGGGACTACTTGCATCAACCTAAGGTATTCCCAACGTATAGCTGGGCGACACCTTCTATTTATGGTTTCTCCTCCAATATGGAAGTGCCTGAGCTACATTGTTAGTTTGCCTTGCATGCTTGCTGGTTGTCAGGTTCCCAAGGTCCATCTGTCTACTTGCCTACCCTCTACCCATCTGCTGTTACCTGTCTGTGCCCGTCTGCTTGTACCTGTCTGCTCTCTTCTGTCCATCAACTGGTCTTGATTGCACCTGCCAGCACCCATCTGTCTAACACCCAGTCAAGCCCGCACCTGCCAGTGCTTTTCTGTTCCTCAGCCGGTCTCATCTGCACCCATGGTTCCAGAGTCCCTACAGTGCCTGCCTGCATTTTTCATCCCTCATTTGGGCCTTTGCTGCTTACCCCATTGTAGGGGGTCAGCTGCAACTTTCTGTAGGTCAGCCATGGTGTAGCACCTAGTGCCACAACTTTCTACCTCCTTGAGTGGCAGTTTTCACCTGATTCCACTTGTCCAAATAGGGATTTGGTAGGTCACCTAGTTACGCCCCTTCCAGGCTTTAAGAGGGATATGGAACAGTGATTTCTCCACCTTGCCCGTTACAGTCTCCATCTGCTGGGTTGGCTGTAGTGGAAGAGGTGTCTGTCCCCGTTATACTAATTCTACTTTATTGCAATTGATGACACTTTGTTGGTGTTTGCCGGATAATGTTTGTAAATGTGTAGACTCCTGGTTGGATCTCCTTCATGTATGTTGCCTGTAGCAGTAAACCTCTGAGACCGTCATGCCTCCACTTCCTTGGATTCAACTAGCCATGTTACTATCCTTAAATTTTTCTGACAATGGTAGTCTAGAAAACTGATATTTGTGCCACCTGAGTTGCAAATTTGGCATACATAATACGAACCGAACATTGAAATATTCACTTATCTCTATCCAGGAGCCCTCACGGATGTTGACCATACAGGAGCTCGAATGGTGAGAAGCGAGTAGAGGCCTGGGGAACTTCCCTGATGGAGAAGAGCAAAAACAGAAGCAGGTAGTCCCAGTCTTGACGGTCCTTCTCAATGACCTTTTTGAGCATGGCTTTCAAGGTTTTATTGAAGCATTCTACTAAGCCATCGGTCTGTGGATGGTACACTGAGGTTTACAGCTGGGCAGTCAGGAGGACACTACACAGTTCTTTCATTACCTTGCTGATGAAGTGGGTTCCCTGGTCTGTCAAAATCTCCTTTTTGTACATTAAATCTAAAACTTAATATGTTTGATCCTTGTACCAGCAAACTCCAAGGAGGGTGAGAATAGCTTGGTTGTGTTACCCCGTGAATGCCAGCATGCAAGAAGAGTATCAATCGGGGGCTCAGGAAAGCTCAGGACAATAGTCCGAGTTTGTCATTACACGTTTCTCCCTCCACCATGTATCAATAATTTTGAATAAAGGATTCCTCAAGGGACAGTGAGTGCTACCTTTTATTTTCAACATAAATATTTGATCATCTACCAACCAGAAAGAATTATGGCTTTCACAGGCCTGTTAATTTTTCTTTAAGAAGCCGTCCTACTCTGCACTCATTACCTGTAGTGACCGTGAGTGCTACCTTTTCTGTTATGCAAATTGCCTCTTCAAACAAAGAGGACTTGTACTCTATAGCGCCACCTATTGGAAGTAGCGATCCTACAAGTCACAATCAACCCTTTAACGAGTCTTGTAATATGACTTAGGACAAAAGCCAAATCAGAATCTCCATTTGCAGACACGGTGTTTCGGACTATTGGTCCTCATCAGTGCAAAGTAGGAGAGATCTGATTTGGCTAGATGAGAGGCAAGGGTTGATTGTGACTTGTAGGATCACTACTTCCAATAGGTGGCGCTATAGAGTACAAGTCCTCTTTGTTTGAAGAGGCAATTTGCATATTAAAATTTCCCAGAGGAGCATTGCACGGCGAATAAGCCTCCTTACCTCGACACGCCAGAGCTTTTATGTCACTCTCCACAAGGAGAAACCTTACCCCCTAGACCTTTTCTGTTAGATATTTATGTATGACTGTGTTCCTGTTAAGCACTCAAGTCAAGATCCCTTTTTTTTACCACGATGCTCTTTTGCCATGCACATCATTTGACTTTGGTGTCAGGGCTCCTTTATTTGTTTCCTGATCAAATATTTATTTAATGCAATAAACTGCAATTTAATCATTTAAAAATCATACAATATGATTTTCTGCTTCTTATTTCTAGATTCTGTTTCTCACAGTTGAAGTGTACCTACGATAAAAATTAAAAAGCTCTCCATTCTTTGTAGGTGGGAAAATTTGCAAAATTAACAGTGTATCAAATACTTATTTTACAAACTGCATATAAATATATTTGTACATATACATTATCTTGTTAGTTTTCACTTACAGTAAATATACATGAAGTCATAAATAGTAAATAAACTCACTTTATGTACCATTCTGGAAAAATAATCAAGAAATTGAAAGATTTATTACATATCTCCATAAACTAGACAATTTAAGCAGTGGCAATGCACTTTCTTCTTGCTGGTATTTGTACAAATATTGTTCTGCCAGACCTTTTTCTCATTTTTGCTACCTGAACCATGAACAAATTCCATGACTGCTAAAGAAAGGCGGCTTATGCATCTTTACTGTGCCAACAGCTGTGAAGACAATTTTATGCTGCCATTTCCAATAAGTATAAAAAAAACCCATTCACAGTGCACAAGTGAAAACTTGTGACAGTGAGAAAACGTACTGTTAGCCACAGGGAATGAGAACGGCAAAGATTGTTGAAAAGTACGCGCTATTACTGATCAGGTCTGCTGAACATTAAATGCCACAAATATCATTTTAAAAAGAATCACAGTTGGCATTTTTCATTTTAAGAAAAATAAATTAATGAATTACACATGTTCTGTATCACTTGGAAAACCGTTTCAAATGTCCAGAAAAGAGCAGAAAAGTAATGGAGGAAAAAATAGAACCATTTATCTTTCATTTTGCTCAGAAGAATTTACCAATTTCACACAAAAAATAAATTGGTAAAAGTATTGAGCTATTCATTTAGGAAAGTGTGAGTAATGGTGACATTAATAAAAATGGACTGAAACTGATTCTTTAATTCCCAATTTTAGCATGGTGGTTATCAAGATTGTTTCTTATGAAACAAGGCTGCAAGAAAGGTGTATGCCCCATCCATGTCTTCTGCATGGGAACCTGAATAAACATATAACAAAATTATTACAAATTATTTTAGGATTTTTCTTAGGGAACAAGGTGGCCCACACCTATATCACTAAGAGACTACTTGACCAGCTTTAAGTAACTGCCACTTTAAACTTAAGGCCGGGATCACACATGCGACGAAAACGTCCGACGCTCGCATGTGAAATCCCAGATCTGGCGCCGGCACTCGGGAGTGGAGTGCGCCACTGCATGTATTTATATGTAGCCGTTCGCTCCACTCCCGAGTGACGGCGCCAGAGCTGGGATTTCACATGCGAGCTTCAGACATTTTCGTCGCATGTGTGATCCCGGCCTAAAGAAACTTGTTGAGCTACTTTTAAGCAGGTTTCTTTGCATGATTTGCCTCTACCTCAGGCATTTATACCAAATATTATTCCGACCTAAACATCTAGTGTGGCCATCGACTATCATCAACAAAATAGACATTAAGAGAGTCCCTCTTTGGTATATTTATGGTCCGAATATGTGAGCATAACGAATAGCATTATTGACTTTTTATGAGTTCTTAACTCCTTCCCGCCTGAGTTAATTTCTGTTTTTGCACTTTATCTTTTTTCCTCCTCTTCTTTCAAGAATGAAACATTTTGAATTCTTCCAATGACAGAGCCGTATAGGAGCTTATTTTTTTTGCTGGCAATGTGGTAGCGTTCAATAATATTATTAATTTCTCATTCAATGTACTGAAAAATGCAAAAAAACTACATTCTGTGGTGAAAAAAATGCAATTCTGCCTATGTTTTTTGGGTTTCATATTTACAACAGAAAGATTCTGCAGGTCAATATGATTATGACAAAAGCCTACTTACATAATTTAAATATTTTCTTAGCTGGTAAAAATAAAATGGTATTGCCATTTTCTCTGACCCTATACCTTTTTTATGGAGTAATATGAGGGCACCTATTTTTAACACCAAGTTTATGGCACCAATGTTATTGGTGTCATTTTGGGGGTAAATACAATGTCTTGATTATTTTTTGTTGCATTTTTTGATGAGGTGAATATTTGTTGTGTTTTTACTACTTTTCACATTTTGTTTGCTTGAACGAACATGTAGTTAATAATTAAATTGATCAAATTATGACAATATACATAGTAAGTTTTAGCTCACCACACATATTTTTTTTTAGATTTTATTAGTTAAAAAAAATGTGTTGTCATTTTCTCTGACTCTAAACCTTTTTTTTCTAGAGCCTTGATGAGCTGTTTTTTTTCTTTCTAATAATAACCAATGAGCACCCAACAATTAAATCACAGGGAAGGGAGATTAGAGGCAGCCTAATAGACTCCACCAGTATAGAAAAGGAGGATCTGTTGCTGGTCATGACTATGTAATTTTTACTTGGTGTAAATGCTGCTGTTCTCTTAAATCTGGCATATTGTTTTGATCCTGTGATTCTCCTGATATATCGTGAGATATGCACGCTTTTCCCTACATATAAATCTACTCTTGTTGACCTACTGGGTCTGGTTCTTTAGAAGACTGCCATAGAGAAGAGTCGAGAGCCATCACACTTATATAAAAAGGCTAGATTTATATAAAAGGAAAAGTGAGCCAGATTATTTGTAATGGAGAGATGTATGAAGAAAAAAAAACATCACCAACTATTTAGGTTAGTGACAGGTCCTCATCAGTTGGCTAAACAGCAACAATCGGACCTTGCCGTGAATGCTGGTGTTAAAAGACAGTTGTTCATGAGTATATAATTACATAGATATCTCCAATAATGTTACAACCTAATTCACTGACTAATCCAGTTGGAGTAATATATTAAAATATAACTTTTATTAATAAAATTAAAAGTTCCAAAATCACACTAGAATTTATTTAAAAACTTCTTTTAGTTCTCTCAGCACACAAGATAATTAGTATCATTACACAGGTCTATAAGATAAAATTGTTTGAAAAGTAAGGGGTGATTTTTATATACATATACAGTTTTTTCACAAACATTGACTTCATAGGCAATTTCTTACACCATACTTTAACTCCTCTGCGTGATCTTTGGTGGATGATTTTGGCTAGATATTAATAGACATTGTGCTGTGATTGGCTGCTGTGGGCAGAGAAAATTTTCTTAACCCACCTTCCAAAGATTGTGGTGGTGTCGATATCATCTAATCATTGCATATCTTCCCTTTTACCTCACCAGTATAGGAACTGAAAGCTGCACTGGGATTGGTTGCTATGGTGAGCAAAGGCAGATTGTCTTTTAAACAGAGTTCATAAGAGTGTGGTGGTGTGCTTACCATGATTCATTTTAGTATTTTGTGGTTGTGGTGGATTAAGGTCTTATTTCTAAGAAAGTAATCAAAATGGCTACAAGTGGGTGTCGTAAGGGGGTGTCGTAATTCACCCAATAACTTTTTCTACATTTGCGATTGTTTTGTAGTGAAGAAACAATGAAGGAACATTAGAAAAGTGTATTATGCATACTTTGATGTAAAGCTAATTGGTCAGGACAAGTCATGGGCTCCACATGTAGTGTGTTCAGTTTGTGTTTAAGAACTATAACAGTGATCTAAAGGGAAGAAAGTGAGCATTCATTTTGGCATGCCTATGATCTGAAGGGAAGTGCAAAATCATAGAGATGACTGTTACTTTTGCACATTGAGTTGATACGGCGTGGTCCCGCAGAAGTAGATACGCAGCGTCCCGACGGCAGTGGTGAGTCTCTGAGGTCTGTCGTGGGGTCCTTGATCCGGTATGGTCCTGTGGAAGTAGTGCACAGCGTCCTGACCGCAGCGGTGAGTCTCTGAAGTCTGTCGCAGGGTCCCGGGATGAAGTATAGGGAGCGGGTCACAGTTCAAGGCTTTGACGGGGCACAACGTAGCCTGACAGTTATGCACCGGGGAGTCAGGATACAGTTTGCGCTAGCAACCCCTGTCTCTCTTAGGTGGTCTGCATGCGATACTCATGGTCCCGGAGCGTTTGGTACCTTGCTATGTGAGAGCCACCGGACACTCGGTCAGTTTCTGGTCACGGTCCCTGTGAGTGGTCGCGTGTGTGCTACGCCGCGGGCCTGCTCTGTGGCGATGCTCAAGGAACAGAGCGCAGCCTTATACCTGCCACGTGCTGTCTCTTCCCACTAAGTCTGACTGCTTCCGCGCGCGCTCAGGATTTTTTTTTAGCTTAGCCACACACCCCGCTGACAAGTGCAAAGGTCGGTCCGGTTCAATAAGCTTTCCCCCTGACAACAGGGGAGACAGCCCCGACAGTTCTGGACCCAGCATGTAAGAGGTAACCTCGGTCCGGTCCTTCTTCTTTAAATTTTTGTTGCACAGCTTCTGAATCCACACCTTTGCAGTAGAAAACTTCACAGAGCAGGCTTCATGGGATAACAAGCTTTTACTTCTAACAACATGAGGTAAAAGAAGAATGCACAGTCATTTCAGCATTGCATCAGGAAACAGGAAAAAAACGAAAGTGAAACTACAAGTGAGACCATCTCTTATACAATACATTAAACAGAAGGAAATGTTACACTACTGTACATGGCCATCTATTGTCAGGTCAGCATAAAGTCCTCCTTTTACTTATAAGTCCCAATCTGTTGCATATGCCAACACCCTTTCTCAACAGTAAGGACTTATTCAATCAAACCAAACCTTTTTATTAGTCTCTGATGCTTATCAGCATTCAACGCCTTCGTGAAAATGTCTGCTGTCATTTCTTCAGTAGGGCAATACTCCAACTTCAAGACTCGTTGGTCCTGATGATCTCTCAAGAAATGATATTTCACATCAATGTGCTTGGCTCTTGGATTGACTCTTTCCATCTGAGCAAGAAAAAGACATCCTTTATTGTCCTCTTTTAGTTTTGTTGGTTCCAACT
>VIAB01028325.1:22866-36153 GCA_009801035.1 Oophaga pumilio
GCCTCTACAATTTTTGGAATTCTTCTTGCGGCAGCGCAGGGATGTTCCTTTTTTCCTACCTAAGTGTATACCATATAATATAGGCATTCCAGATACATCTGGGATAGAATTAGCTAGAATCTGAAGGAGTATACCATCATATATCTAGTATGAACTCGAAGGCATATCAAGATACAGTATAGCCAGAAAGTCTGGTACAATCTCATATTATAACTTCAAACAGCTTCAACCATATGTATGAGTGAAACCAAGGTCTAATAGAAAATCAACGGCACTGTTATTAGATAGATACCAACAATAGTGTTCGAAAACTATCTCGCAACAGTCCCAGGAACGTTTAAAGAAGTTGTCCTTTTAAGATAAATTTTCACCTATATATAGTATAGGATATGACTTAGAGATTGGAAGGAGTTTGACCCTTAGGTCACACATTCAGTATTTGGTCAGTATTTTACATCAGTATTTGTAAGCCAAAATCAAGATTGGAACAATCTGAGGAAAAGTACACTGCTCAAAAAAATAAAGGGAACACTCAAATAGCACATCCTGGATCTAAATGAATGAAATATTCTCATGAATACTTTGTTCTGTAGAAAGTTCAATGTGCAGACAATAAAATCACGCAAAAATCATCAATGGACATCAAATTTATTAACCAAAAGAGGCCTGGATTTGGAGTCACCCACAAAATTAAAGTGGAATGTAATGTCCTTAAAACAAGTCAAAATGATGCTCAGTAGTTTGTGTGGCCGCCACGTGCCTGTATGACCTCTCTGTGCCTGTATGACCTTCCTACAATGCCTGGGAATGCTCCTGATGAGGCAGCGGATGGTCTCCTGAGGGATCTCCTCCCAGACCTGAACTAAAGCATCCGCCAACTCCTGGACAGTCTGTGGTGCAATGTGACATTGGTGGATGGAGCGAGACATGATGTCACAGATGTGCTCAATCGGATTCAGGTCTAGTGAATGGGTAGGCCAGTCCATAGCTTCAATGCCTTCATCTTGCAGGAACTGCTGACACACTCCAGCCACATAAGGTCTGGCATTGTCCTGCATTAGGAGAAACCTGGGGCCTACCGCAC
This sequence comes from Oophaga pumilio, assembly GCA_009801035.1. Classification (NCBI taxonomy): domain Eukaryota; kingdom Metazoa; phylum Chordata; class Amphibia; order Anura; family Dendrobatidae; genus Oophaga; species Oophaga pumilio. The sequence goes on from VIAB01028325.1 coordinate 23,951, forward strand.
CAGCATAGGGTCTCCCAAAGGGTCTGAGGATCTCATCTCGGTACCTAATGGCAGTCAGGCTACCTCTGGCGAGCACATGGAGGGCTGTGCAGCCCTCCAAAGAAATGTCACCCCAAACCATTACTGACCCACTGCCAAACTGGTCATGCTGAAGGATGTTGCAGGCAGCAAATCGCTCTCCACAGCGCCTCCAGACTCTGTCACGTCTGTCACATGTGCTCAGTGTGAACCTGCTTTCATCCATGAAAGTGCGCCAATGGCGAATTTACCAAACCTGGTGTTCTGTGGCAAATGCCAAGCATCCTGAACAGTGTTGGGCTGTGAGCACAATCCCCATCTGTGGACGTCGGGCACTCAGACGATTCTCATGGAGTCGGTTTCTAACCATTTGTGCAGACACATGTTCATTTGTGGCCTGCTGTAGGTAATTTTGCAGGGCTCTGGCAGTTCTCCTCCTGTATCTCCTTGTACAAAGAGGGAGGTAGAGGTCCTGCTGCTGGGTTGTTGCCTTCAGACAGCCCCTTCACGTCTCCTGGTGTACTGGCCTGTCTCCTGGGAGCGCCTCCAGCCTCTGGACACGAAGCTGACAGACACAGCAAACCTTGACACAGCTCGCATTGATGTGCCATCCTGGATGAGCTGCAGTACCAGAGACACTTGTGTGGGTTGTAGAGTCCGTCTCATGCTACCACGAGTGTGAAAGCACAACCAACTTTCAAAAGTGACCAAAACATCAGCCAGAAAGCAATGGTACTAAAAGGTGGTCTGTGGGCCCCACCTGCAGAAGCACTCCTTTATTGAGTGTTTCTTGATAATTGCCAATAATTTCCATCTGTTGTCTATTCCATTTGTACAACAGCATGTGAAATTGATTGTCAATCAGTGTTGCTTCCTAATTGGACAGTTTGATTTCATAGAAGTGTGATTTACTTGGAGTTATATTCTGTTGTGTAAGTGTTCCTTTTATTTTTTGAGCAGTGTATAATAGAAATACTTCACCACATCTGCATTTTTCACCCAATTCCTGGTTTTGACTTGCAAATACTGATGTAAAATAGTGATCAAATACTGAACGTTTGACAGTGGCCTTAGGAATTACAACAATTATCAGAATGGGACACTTTTATCACCATTATCTCCTTTTTGAATGGAACAGCAATATGCATGCCTAACATCTGATCCGTTCATCGTTTATGGATATGCACAAGAAAACGAATACAGGGCTTAGCAGCTACATAGGGAATTAATAGACTGGGAGTCAGACATTTTCACTGCTGCTCCATTTCAAAGGGTGGAATGTGTCCTATTTTGTACTATTCCCAGCTGTCAGACCCCATTCAATCTTAAAGTTTTCACCTGTTCCATTGATAGGGATAACTTATTTACTTGACAAAATTTTGAAGTCCTTACTAGAGATGAGCAAATTTGTTCGGTTTCCCTCTTATTTGCTAAGCTGTAGCACTTGCCGAATAAGCTGCTCTTTAAGGCTATTATGGTGCAGAGGCCAGAATAGTAGTCTATCCTTTTCAGTTAATCTCACTTTATTCTTGACTACAATAATAGTTGGTTATTGATCTGGAGAGCAAGTGGGCAACACTATGAAATGATCTGTATATCTGTATTCTGTACTTCTCCTAGGATTATGGTGAGGATTGGCATAATTTACAGTAGTCAGACCCCTTTAGTCTTCATTCTAGGTACACTAACAGCTAAATGTTACACTCATTTGATCGTAGAACGAGTAGCGAGGCTTTTTCTCCAAAGTGTCGAAAAAGCTGTTTTTCAATACAACATCAGGCCTTATTTTATTTATGTTACTTTGAGCAGCCTGCATGGCTTAAACAAGCTACCATGGCCTGCCATGTCAACAGACTTGTCTACCATTGAGTAAATCTGTGATGGCATTGGTTTGCAATTGCAAAGGGAGCTGCAAACAGTGGATCTTGATGATTTCCATGACTAAGTTCATTTAGCATAGCAGAACATTTCTCAGACAACATTCCTCATTATTTCATGCCAAGGTATGTAAGTGTGTATATTTCTGTATGTGAAGCTTATACTTGTTATTAAATAAAGATGGTTTGAAATTTGTTTTCTATTTTCATTTTTTATCATTTGCATATCTGTAACATGTCTTTTAACCCTTTGCTTTCCATAATTCCACATATTTTCATTATTTACCTTCTTGTGTTGTAATTTAAATGTATATACAGTATATTAATTTATATTCTTTATTATTTACAAGCAGAGATCAAATATTCATGAATGTTGGGGTCTCTATGACCTATCCTTCCTGGTAAGATCAGTTCTTTGGTTTAGTTGTTAAAGCAACTAGTTTTCTAATACAAACTGTTAAGAAAAAGCTAAACTTGCGCTATGATTAAAGCATACCAACATTACTGATAGGACAATTACCTGTATGTTTGTAGAAATTTCATAGAGGCAAGGGTGTGAGTGATGCTTGAAAGTAGAAATGCAGAAGTAGTTCCAGGTAAAGATGCGCCTTTTTCAAAAGTGCTCAGGAAGCTAGGAGATAAATTAGATATTTAAAAGAAATATATCTAAAAGATAATGTATATAGGCGAATAATAAATAGATAAATAAAATAAGTATGTGCTGAAAAATGGTTCTGAGACCTCACAACCGGCCTATGCCGGTAAAAATACACTAAAATTCTCTAAAAATAGGATAAGAAAACCTCTCCAACTGTTACAGATTTATCATTTCAAGAGAGAATCTCAAGGAGGGGGTCTAAAAAGTGCTATTGTGCAGAGAAGGGTGACACTCGTGAGCTGAAACCACTTATGGAGAAAGTAATGTTGCCTACTAGCAGGGAGTATAAAGTGCAATAGTGCTACTCAATAAAATCTGCAGGCAGCGTATGTGGATGAGCTGCTGGAGGTAGCCCACACAAAAATAGAACAAAAAGTAAGGGATCAGGCTAGTGCCTAAAAATGTATAGAGTGCATATTGTACAAATTCTGCTTAATACACAATAGTAGAAGGATGGAGTCTAGTCCATAGCACTGGCGTTCAGTCAGTGAACAATGTTCATATGGCGGTACGGTGTTTACTGCTAGGAGGAGAGGTGAGGCTCGCGCTGGTGTTTTGCCAGTGAAAAAATGTGGCGGTACAGTGCTTTCTGCTAGGGCGAGCGGTGAGGAGCAAAGTCCGACAGTACTTATCTGAATAAAAATGGTGGTGGTGAGTCGGATCCTGGGGTCCTCGCAGCAAGAGATGGGTACCAGAGTGCTGCCCTGGCTGGTGGCGCACTCCCAGTGTAACCGGATGTGGAATGCTGGACGCTGCAAGTAGAAGCATGGCAGAGGCCGCGGTGGACGTCGGTGGAGCTCGTGTGTTCGGGTCACGTGACGTGAACTAGTCACGTGGTGCCCAAGGAGCTCAGAGAGCGGGGTACGGTATGCAAGAAGAGCCAGATAGTTTTCTTATTCAAGCAAAGGGATACTTGGTCTATCCTACCAATGCCCATGTGGCCTAAAGAAAGATTTTAACCTTCATTGAAACAGTCACCCTATTTTCACACCTGCATTGTGATCACACAAATAAGTCTAATTTTTTTTAAATTCATGTTCAGAATGTGCTAGAAGCTTTAGATTTACATAATTCAAACTACAAATGTTATATAATAGAGAATACTCAGAATTTTAAAGTTGAAAGGTAAAGGCTTACCCAATGAGGTGGATTCTCTAAACCCCAGGTTTGAATGAGCAGCACAGACTTGAGGCCTTGGTATAGCGAGAAAAAGTTTTCCTAGATTTACTATTTGGAACACCATAGTCAGATAGACTGGATGACACCTGTGGAATGGAAGAGCAGTGCTGGAAATGCAAAAAAGGCACCTGAAGTGTGGAACAGCAGTACTGTTAGATGGTTCATTCATTGTGGAATGCCAGAGTGTCTTATCAGACCTTTTGCAATACAATCACCTTTCAAAAGCAGAGGCAGAAATGCAGGCACACTGAAATAGCAGAGCAGTATATACAGAAAGGAAATTTGGAACAGAAAACTTGACTAAGTGGTAAAGCAGAGATGAGTTTGTCAGGATAGTAACCATGGATAAAAGGTGCAGAGACTGCAGAGACCAGCAGTAAAACAGAACTAGGTTTCACATAAGACACACATTTAAGACTAGGAACTTGATAGCCATCAGTATTGAGTACTGCCTAAATACTCAAACAGCTCACAGCATCTTAGCCAACCTATGAAGCCTAAAAGTCTGACTTTAGCGGTGCACACCGGCTTTCATGCGCAGGAGCAAAGAGAGCCAGCTGTTAAGGTGCAGGATGCGGTTTCCAAGTGCCCAAGGATGGAGCTGAGGTGTTAGTAACAAGTTGACATTATCTATAGGAATACAGTACACAATGCTTACCTCTGGGATCCTAATTTCTTAGTAAAACTGAGGTACTCTGATAACCCTTGATTGAATCTATGCTGCCACCGATTTGGTAAGTCCCTGACTTTTTTGCAAAAATTCATCAGACTTCTGCTGCCTCCATTTTCTTTGGAGATGCAAGGCGGGTGGGCTTTAAGGTCTGGGTAGAGACTTTTGCCAAATCTTTATCCACCAACCAAAATAGAGCCCTGAAAACTACACTGCTACAGATTTTATGGTTCAAGAGCAAACTTCATCCGGCTCTCTGATTTCCAAGCCATTTAGGTTTTGAACAGATCTTCCCCCTAAGCCATGACTTTCTTTTGTCACATACTTTTTGATTCACTGGGTCTTAAACCGTTAACCGTAATCAGGACAAAAATTACATACAAATTGAAGAACAGAAGCCATCAGTCACAGTGTATGAAAAAATGAAATAGACAGTCAGTAAATTTCTCCACATCCTGGGGGAGCTGGGGGACCGACCAAAAAAGCAATATCATATCAGTTTCTGGCTGGACAATCTCTAAACTGTGGGTTTTCTATAAAATGGTTTTCAGTTGTTAGACTGTCATTATATGTGATTGGTGTGCACTATATAGGAGCTGAAAAGCTATCTTAAAAGAATATAGCAACCTGCACTGTTGCAGAATCTATTAAATAATTGGAGAGCACTTTTACGGATGTTGGAAAGAAATTTTAGGAAGAATCTATGTAACAAAGTTAACATATTTTCTTTGCAATATCAATTTCAATGAATTTAGATTTGCAAGTTACAGTAGTGCAAAAAGTATATTAGTTTGCAGAAAATGGACAAATAAAAAATGATGTTATTTCTTTTGTTCTAATATATTTGCACAGATCTCTAGATTAATAGTAAAACTTTACCTGTTCGATTCATACATTGCTTAAAGGTATTATTGTGTAAAAGCAAATTATCATGTATACACAGCATAGATAATAGCGTATTGATCAGCGTGGATCCAACCAATGAGACTCTCACCGATCATCAGAATGGAGATTCTTTCCCCTCGGTGAGGCACTCTTATTCCCATTAGAATAGAGTGTTAGTATGCGAGCAACCCCGCCACCACATTCCTCTTCTGTAGAGCTGCCAGAAAAAGAGCTGAGCACAGTGCTCGGCAGCCCCAAGGTCATGGAGAGGCAGTCAAGCATGGACGCTGCTGTTGCATTTCAACAAGGAAACAATAGTTCCCATTTCTGCCAATTGGTGCTGCTCCCAACATTTGGACCCTCACCATTAAATAACCTATCCTGTGGATTCTGTAGCTAGATTATGTTTTTTTTTACTGAACAACCTCTACCTATAGATGTGAAAATAATTACATTTGCTTGGATTTGGTTAAGAACTCCATATTATCACAAAACAAATTCAATACAATATCAAAACATGTGAAATGTGGGAGATGTGGTTGGTATTACTGCTATATCAGAGTAATATTACGGTGCTTGAATTGAATAGAGAGGTTATGGGACATTAAGAATAGCCGACGAGGAGCAGAGACGCTACTGTCACTTTAAGGGTGCCAACCTCGGCGGGAAAAATAGGAGTGAAGTATAGGAGAGAGCTTTATCCCCTACCTTCCCCAAATACCACCACATCTCCTCTCCCCCTACCCTTCTTCCTTGTATGTATATATTTCTGTGTATACAGCGTTACAGTAAAACTGAGTTTGGGATAACTTTTTGAAGTTACTGACAGTGATATCAGAGGAAGAAGTAACACTTACAGGCCAGTCTGGTTTTACATTTTGGTGTTTGTAATTGTGTTTTGGCACAAAACAGGTATTTTTTTAAATATATATATTTTTTTGCTCAATGATATCTGATATAATATATATCCCTTAAATCCCTAACTACTTTCTCATTTCCCTGCCTTAACCTAGGGCCTAAAAGGGAAAGCAGCTTCAGCTGTCAACGAGCGGGGGGTGCCATTACGCAGATTCATAGGGTGCCAACCTCCGCTGGCAGGTAGGGTGGCTCAGTGGTTCACAAGGATAGGAACCTCCCTGTGGTGTTTAATCTTTTGTGATGGTGTGTGCTTTCACGTTTTGTATTTATGTGTTGTTCTTTTACTGATAAGATTAAAAAAGTTATATTTTAATCTTTAACAGTATAGAGCTTTTCAGTGAAACAGCTAAGTATAGAGGTCTCCATGCCTTGCTCTATGGGGAAAAAATAAGCAAATTAGCTCTCTTGCAGAACAAAAAGAAACTATCTTAACAAATACCACCTAAAGAGGTGACTATAAATCCATGTCCAACCCGTTAACGATCCTTGAAACATGACCAGTGGTAAATGCTAAGCCAGTTTCTATAGTTTGCCACTCATAAGTTCTTTAATATTTAGTCTACCTAAGACGTAGGTGTCATGCCATCACTCTAAAATCTTGTTCAACTGCAAAATGTAACCATGTTTCTCAACATTATTTTGCGCACCATTGAGTCTACTACGTCTAAAACAAAATACAGAATTAAACTTCATTTATGTAAGGCTTATGGATCAATTATAAAGCTTATGTAGCAATTGTTTAAGGTTTTAACAGTGTTTAAGAAAAGATTAAGCTCAATCTTTCCACTTCTCTCAGATATTGGCCTACGTTGTAACATTGATTTTTTTTCACCATTTTATTTTAATATTTTTTATAAGCTGTGACATTTGTTGAAAACAAAGAGTCTCGAAGAAGGAAGCAGCTAATAAAATCACTTAGTATTAGAGGTAAATAGGATTAAGTGGTTAATTTATCCCATACCATGTTAGGTTAAAGAAACAAATGGAAAAATTAACTTTTTGTACAACCTGGCATCTCCAATATTTCACAAATTCATAGTATAAAGATTCATTAGAGGGTAAGTACATATTAACATCATAGGAGGGGCAGTACAATATTTCTCCTACAGAGGCCACGGCAGAAAAATGTGTTTATTCATGGCAACCCTGCTCTTAGTCCGCTTTGCTCTTGGCAATAGAGGGGACAAAGCACCCAAACAGAGGAGCAGAAGATCTAAATAGAGACAAGATTAGTCTATAGGTCTCAATTGGGGATCTAAATTCACATAAGAAGCATGAAATCACAAGCTTCCAAAGCAGTTGATAGGCAGAGATAGGGCTGTACAAGAAGGCTGCTTGGACCATAGGCAACATGAATCAGGCACTGGCTTAGTCATGTTAGGCTAGGTTTACATTAGCATTTATGTGCGCAGCATATCATCTGCATGCGCAAACAAATGCAAAAATGCATGTTTACGTAGCTTTTTTTATCCACATCATCTTACGCATGATGCCAAAAAATGCTGCGTTTGCATGCATTTTTGCATGCGTTTGCGTTGTTTATGCGCATGCTTTCGATATTTCCAATGTTTTTCCAGTAGAATTTACTTGACACCAGGCACCCAAATGGGAGTGTCTCATGGGATTTCTATATATAGACACACTGCACTGATTAAATCCTTGTCTTTTGCTGCTGTATCCAGCTGCAAGATGGATCATAGCGTGGAGAGCTTCATTCTTAATCTTGATTTGTCATAGAAATTGACTATTGCCTTTGCTGTGGCTTGTGAAGAAGAAAGAAGAGAAAGACGGAGAAGACGTCATCATCGCTATTGGCAACACCCCATCCTTGAAGTCTGAGAGAGCCATGGAGCCTACCACTCATTGTACACAGAGCTGCGTGAAAACACGGATAAGTTTTTCGAGTACACGAGAATGTTGGAACAGAGCTTCCTTGAATTGCTATATCGTGTCCGAGGATCCATCACCAGGCAGGACACAGCAAAGTCGAGCAATTCTTGCTGGGAAACGTCTGTTGGTGACCCTGAGGTACGTAATTTTGATAAAGAAACATTTGTCATAAATATGAGTGTTCTAAAAGTCATGTACTGATTTTTTTTCCATTTTCTTTTCTGCAGATTCCTGGCTACTGGAGAGACCTTATTATAGCTACATTTTCAATTCCGGATTGGAGTGTCCACGCTTTCTGGGATTGTTGGAGACACCTGCCATGCTTTATGTGACATTCTGCATGAAGAATTCCTCTCCCAACCCACAACTGAACTTTGGCTTGAAAATGCTGCAAAATTCTAGGACATTTATAATTTTCCATACTGTTTGGTGGCTGTGGACGGCAAACACATTTGGATTATGAAACCTGTTGGAATTGGATCCGAGTTATTTCTACTGCAAAAAATACTTTTCGATTGTTCTCATCGGGAATGTAGATGCTGACTATTGATTTGTCGCCGTGGACGTTGGCTCATTTGGACAAGGAAATGACTCACAGACTTTCAAAAACTCTGACATGGGCAAACGTTTGCATGGGAAAAATTTCAATTTTCCACAGCCACGACCTTTTCCGAACACTGAAGGAATGCCAATGTCGTTTGTTGTGGTTGGGGATGAGGTGTTTCAAATGAGTGCCAACCTCAGAAAACCGTACTCAAGTCGGGACTTTAATCACACCAAAAGGATTTTCAACTACCAACTGACAAAGGCACGAAGAACTGTGGAGTGTGCCTTTGGATTGCTGGCATCTAAATGGCGCATTTTGGGAACAGCCATCAATCTAAAAATTGAGACAACTCATGAGGTTGTGAAAGCGTATATTGTTCTGCACAATTATATCCTGGTGAAAGAGTGTCCCCACTTAGAACTTGAGGAACCTGTAGATAGCACATTGTGGGATTACCAAGATCAGCCTCTGATGACTACAGTGGAAGTTGCCCAAATGAGGTATAAATTTGCTGCTTACTTTGTTTCGGATATTGGATGTGTGGCATGGCAAGACGAAATGGTTTAAGCCGCTAATAAGTAAAATGTAAATGTAATGTTTGCTGACCTTAATACTTACACCTTGACTGTAACTTTAATATTAATCACCTTCACTGTAGCATCCATTAATACTTCACTCAACAATATACACATGTTTAAATAAAGAGATAAAGAAAACTCAGGGAGACAGTGATTGTGAACAAAAAATACAAATTTATTAACAAAAATAAAAACAATGTTTAATTTAACATAAATAGACAAAAAAACAGGTTTTACTTTCAGGGTCTGCTTGACGGTGTGATATTGTGGACCTGGGGGGGGTGTCGGCCTGTGATGATTGGCTAGAAGTGGTTGGTGAAGAGGTTAAAGGGGAAATGGCAGTTAATTGGAGGATTGGGTAAGATATATTGTCAGCAGATGTAACATTGGGGGAAGAGGACACATTAAGAGTGGAATATAAATTGGAAATGATTGACACATTTGAAGGGAGAGAACCAAGGGAAGGTGAGGACTGACTTGAAAACATAGACACATTGAGAGGTGAAGGTGGAGGTGGTGGGTAATGTTTCTTGCCAACTTTTCTTTTCCTGGCCATTTTGCTGGTTCCTTGGCATTTTAATTTTGCCTGTTCCTGGGGTGCTGCACTCGGCTGCGTGTTGGAAGTTGAAGGCTGCACTGCTGCTGTACTCGGCTGCATGGTGGAAGTTGAAGGCAGCATGGCTGCTACACTCGGCTTCGTGGTGTAGCCGGGTACTGTAGGAACAGTCCTAATGTTCAGCAGTGGTTGTAATGGATAGGTCACTTGCCTTGTCATCGGTTGTTGAGCAGACAGGTATCCAAGTCCTTGAGATGTTTGGAAAGGTGTTGGAGGATTCTGCCTCTGCTGCTGTGCTGGCCTTTGTTGACTTGTAGGAAAAGAAGTTTGTGCCTGCTGATGATATCAGGACTGCTGAAATGCCTGGTTGTAAGCAGCCTGGCAGGCCTGCATCACGTTCAGCTGGAGATCAAGCGGTAAGTGTTTCGACACGCACTGCTCTATTGGTAAAAAAAATGTTGCGTCGGTCTCTGAATATCGACTTCCAGGCGGTCAAGGCATCTGTGGACTTCCTGGAAAAGTGTGTTCATCTGAGTGAGCCTACTATCCAGTCTTTCTAAAACCGCCTTCTTCCCATCCCGGAAGATCGAGCCTAAGTGAATAAACTCAGGCATGATTGGCCTCTCCCAGGCCCTCTGCTGCTGACAAGAAGACCCACCAAAACCAGTGGCAGTGGGCGGGAAAAGGGAAAAACCAGATGGACCAGCTGCCTGTTCCCCAGCCTGTGAAGCCAGCCTGGTTTTTCCATCACTGGTGGATGATTGGGATAGGGCCTGTTAATTGGCTGGTCGATGAGGGGCCGCTCCAACTGAGCACGATCCAGGTTGTGTTGTGCTGCACCAGGTTCTGTGTGGAAAATAAATGAAAAACATTAGTAAAAAAAATTATATTGCTTATATAATAGTAAGACAACATAAAAGAACCTGAATCTCCTCTCTCATGTCCTTATTGACGAGATCCTTCATCGAATGCCAACGTACTTTTAATCTCTTCACTGTGAAGGAGGAAAAAAAGGAAAAAAATAATTGTAAAACAAAGCACCTACATTAACAGGTTCACTGTCGCATCAGACCACATTGCAATACTTACGAAAATCCTTTCTGGCATGTAGCGTGGCACGGTCCCAATCAGCCAGCAGCAATCTTGCCACTTCTTCCTAGAGTCATTGAATCAATACGGAGTCAGAATTATTATGATCATGGGGGTCCCACAACACTGCTCGCTCTTGTACAGATTGAATGAGTTGGTCATTATCAATGTCTGTTTGCATTCCTCACGTTGTGGAACCTATCAATCAAATAAAAAAAAATAATTTTTAAGTAAAACTGAAAATAAATTCAATTACAACTCCGATAATGAAAAGACTACTTACACCCCATCTTTCCTTCTCAGAAACTTAAGGCCAACAACCCTGGGAAGATTCATTTCCACTCGACTGCTCCTGCTCTTCTGCACTGGAAGGTACCTGTAAAGAAAATACATGATTTACCACATGTATAGTATTGCCAGTCAATACATACCAATCAGTATATTAAATGTGATTACATAATCAGTGTCATGTCCACTCTGGGAAGCTTTACTGGAGGACATGTTGGAATAGCAGGAAGCAGTCAAGTGAAACACTATAGAAAAGAACAGAGAAGAAAAATTAAACTTGTTAAGAGAAAAAAAAATTAATAACACAATGAACACCAATACCAAGACAGCAGCACAGCACCAGGATGGAGAAATCCTGGACACGAGAACTGAAGGGCCACTACCACACCACCGGAATGGAGGAATCCTTGACACAAGAACTGAAGGGCCAATACCACAGTACTGGAATGGAGAAATTCTGGACACAAGAACTGAAGGGCCAATACGAAAGCACCAGAACAGAGAAATCCTAGACACGAGAACTGAAGGGCCAATACCACACCACTGGGACGGAGAAATTCTGGACAAAAGAACTGAAGGGCCAATACCACACCACCAGGACGGAGAAATCCTGGACACGAGAACTGAAAGGCCAATGTCACAGCACCGTGACGGGGAAATCCTGGACATGAGAGCTGAAGGGCCAATACCACACCACCGGAATGGAGAAATCTTGGACATGAGAACTGAAGGGCCAATACCACAGCACCGGAATGCCAAAGTCCTGTAAAGGAGAAATGAGGGTCAGTACCACACCACCGTAACAGAGAAATCCTGGACAGGAGAAATGAGGGTCAGTACCACAGCACCAGAACGGAGAAATCCTGGACAGGAGAACTGTAGGGCCAATACCACAGCACCATAACGGAGAAATCCTGGACATGAGAATGGAAGGGCCAATACCACACCACCGGAACAGAGAAATCCTGGACACGAGAACTGTAAAGCCAATACCACAGCACCATAACGGAGAATGTTGTGAATTGGTTTGGGATGAGTTCTGAGCAGAGG
>VIAB01028330.1:12726-24501 GCA_009801035.1 Oophaga pumilio
CAATCCATTATATAATAAAGCTGTTGCAACCGAGCCCATAACATTATGTCTGATGTCAGAAAGGGGTTAATACCTAAATATTTGAATTCAGAAACCACTTGTAAGCCAGAACCTGAATATGAAGGTAGGTTATTATAATTATCTAATGGGAGTAAGACAGATTTGTTCCAGTTGATCTTTTGACCCAAATATTTCCCAAATCTTTTGGTAACCTTCATTGTCACTGGTAAAGTAGTAGAAGCCTCCGCCAAGAACAACAAAGTGTCGTTAGCATAGAGGGCCACCTTTTCTTCCATTGCTCCTCTACGGAATCCTACTATGTCTGGTTGTTTCCTGATCATTTCGGCAACAAGTTCAATAACTAATGACATTTAGAATATTTAATATATCCGATCTTCTGCATAAAAGCCGTGGACAGTGCAGCCTGTGAATAACCATAAATTGGAACATTCTCTCATGTGCCGTAGAGAAGAACATTAGCAGAATTTACAATTATTTCCCATTGTGTAGGATAAATCCAAGATCTGGTTCCCAGAATTTATTCTCTTCTGAAAGTTGATTAATCGAATGTTTTATAGGGAACTAATTTTGCCTTTACAGATTTCACTTGACAATAAATAATCCATGAAAGGATAAGTTCCCCCAAAACGAAAAGCCGGGGTGAAGACTGAATAGAACATCTTATCTACAAATAAGGAGAGAAATCTGAATCCTGTAATCCTACTTGTATAACAAATCTCTATTTTAATATCTGTATCAATAATTATTCCCTATTTTATCCAAAGTTCCACACTGTAAGAACTGAGGGAGATTAGTATTATCCCACAGTGGGAACATGGAGGCCGGGCAGCCCACCCACAAGAGGTTTTTCCTATGGTTCAATATATTTTATTGAAGTTATAGTTAACAATTGATGTTTCAACATACATCAAAATCAGGTTGCACAACAGGTACAATCAACAAAATGTAAGTATGTTATCCAGCATATACTTATATCAAATGGGAACATATTGTGCAACAATTATTATTGAAACGTTTTATCATGATATGTGAATAAATTGATGTATTCAAATGACGAGACACCATAGGGAAGAATAGGGGGGGAAAAAAAAGCCAACACAGGAGGAAGATATAGAGAGATGAATTTTGCATATTCTGAGTGTGATATTAATGGCTTATCATCACTAGAATGGCGATGTTAGTCAAGTCCTAAATTCAGATGAATTTCTGAATGATGTACAGGGTAACCAAGCTCTCTCATATTTGTATGAGTCCCAAGTTCAGCCAACTGTCAGAGACTATGAGCTCTTCTATGTAAATAAGGTTATCTACAGCCTCAACCCATTCCAATTTAGAAGGAATGGTGATTGATCTCCAATGTCTGGGGATAATCTGTCTCTGCTGCTAAAAATACTCTAAATAGTCCCTTTTTAATAGTAGAAATAGATATAGGGAATATTGATAATAAAGCTGTTTCTGGAGAGTTCAGGAAGTTAGTGCAGAATAATTTATTGAAAACATCAAACAATCCTGTCCACAATTTGGATATTCGGGGGCAAGACCACCAAAGATGGGTCATGTTACCTACAGTGGAATCACATCTCCAACACTTATGTGTTAGATTAGGATACATGTGGTGAATGCGGTGTAGAGTCCTGTACCATCTGGAGACGATCTTGTAATTAGTTTCCTGGATTTGACATGATATAGATACCGTATTTTTTGGACTATTAGACTCCCTTTTTTCCTCCCAAAATGTGGAGGAAAATGGGGGATGCGTCTTATAGTCCGGATGTAGGGGCTCTGGCTGTGATGGGGAGGTGGGGGAGCGGTTTCAGCAGAGCAGCGGGTTTACAGAGGCAGGAGCCGGAGGCGTCGGCTAATTCCTGTGCCCGCTGCTAAAGAGACACACGTGACCGCCACAGCAGCAGGAAGCTGGCGGCTGTCACTGCACGGTACTGAAGATGATGATCACTCACCGCGATCTCCACTGGAGCAGGACACCGCGAGGGAGTGGAGGAAGGTAAGTGTAATGGTTTGTTTTTTTCATCTTTTCTCATGGGGCCATGCATGCCAGGATAAGGATGGGACCAATCATTCAAGGAACGGGATGTGGCCAATCATACCAGAATAAGAATGGGACCAATCATACCAGCAACGGGATGGGGTCAATCATATCAGAATAATGATGGGACCAATCATACCAGAATAAGGTTGGGAACATTTATTCCAGGAATGGGATGGGGCCAATCATACCAGAATAAAGATGGGACCAATCATACTAGGAACGGGATGGGGCCAGTCATACCAGAATAAGGATGGGACCAATCATACCAGGACTGGGATGGGGCCAATGATACCAGAATAAGGATGGGATCACTCATTCAAGGAATGGGATGGGGCCAATCATACCAGAATAAGGATGGGGCCATGTATACCAGGAATCGGATGGGGGCCAACCATACCTGGATAAGGATGGGGCTATGCATACCAGGACTGGGATAGGGCCAATCATACCAGGATAAGGATGAGGCCATGCATACCAGGACTGGGATGGGGCCAATCATACCAGGATAAGGATGGGGCCAATCATACCAGGATAAGGATGGGGGCATGCATACCAGGACTGGGATGGGGGCTAATCATACTAGGTTAAGGATGGGGCCCTGCATACCAGGCAAGGGATGAGGAGGCATGCATACCAGGATAAGGATGAGGGCCATGCATATCAGGATAGGGACAAGGGGACTATGCATAACAGGATAGGGATGAGGGGCCATGTGTACCAGGATGGGGATGAGGGGTCCATATTTACCAGGATAGGTGATATTAAGTACAGAATTTACCACATTTTTTTACTTCAGTTTTTTTTTACTAATTTCCTCCTCTAAAACCTAGGTGCGTCTTATGGTCCAGTGCATCTTATAGTCCGAAAAATACGGTAATTTTTAGTAAGAATGAATGATTTATGCCAATCAGAAGTACCGATGTTTTTACCAAGCTCCTTTTCCCATTGGTCTTGATAGGGAACACTGGTCCCTAGCACCTCTTCCCCCTTCAGCAGTACGCATAACAAAGAAATACAATGCAAAGGAAGTCTCCTCCCATTACAGATTTTTTTCAAAATCAGTTAAAGGTCTGCGCCACGCCTCATGGCTGGTAATTGAATGATATCTACTATGGATACGGCGGTACTCCTTCCAAGCCTGACCAGATGAACACCCTTGTGTAATAAGACTCTCTAAAGGTTTTAAGCTGCTCGGAGAGACAACCTGTCTCATCTGAGACAATGGATTATCTAGTGTACTTAAGAAACGGAAACCACTATCATCCTGAGGATTACAGAGTATAGGAGACAACGGACCCAAAGCAGATGATATTTTATATTTATTAATTATTTTGTCACAGATATTTAAAAGAACACGGTATCGAGGTGTTAGGGGGGAGGTTATGGACTTATATAGATAGATCTTCCTCCAAGTTTCGCAATAGCGTCACAAAATTAAGTGGGTATCTACTGGGTATCTACTGGTGTGAGGTATCTACTGGAATTGTAATACCTAATGTTGTAATACCTAAATATTTGATATGGTCTTTTCTCCATAAGAGGTTTTTCTTAAATGTCTCACAAAAGTTAGTTATAAGAAAGGACAGTAATTGATACATAAAGGTCTGATTTTTTTTTTTTACCTACAAGAGCCTGAAAGATATTTTCTCTGTTAAGAATTCTACAAATTAAGTTAATATTTTTAGGACCATTGTATTTCTCTATTTTACACTTTTAATTATTCCTTTTTTTATTCCACGAGCCATAACTGTTTTTTTTTCTGCCAATATAGACCTCTTAGTGTTTTTGATTCTGTGGGACAATTTGTAGTTTTAAATGACACCGTTCAGTTTACCAGTACTGATAAACAGGGGAAAAAAAATTCTAAGTGGGCAGAAATTGTGAAAAAATGCATAAAAATGTTCCCCTTTGTGTTGGCATTTTCCAAGACCCATTTACTGATCAGGTAAATTTTTATTGGTGTCATTTTGGCCTATATAACATTTTTTGTGGGTATATTATTCCAATATCTGGGAGGCAGACCGAACAAATAGGATCGAACATCATGCTCTACTTGTTCATGCTCTGAGGTCTAATATTTGATTGTCAAATGGTTTATACTTAGTAAATAATTGAATTTTTCTACATAACGTGCAATTTTTATGTATATTTTAGAAATGTTATACACATATATTTTCTAAGGGTATTTTATTCAAAAATAATAATTTTTATTATTGGCAGATGACTGTACCAGGAGATCACATGGACAAATGACATCTGTAATTTCTAAATCTGATGACCTTGCAATCACACAAGACATAACTGAAGTCAATATCATTACTCCAAATATTCCATCATCTCTTGACAGCAAAGATCTATCATCTGATCCTTTTAAACAGGTCCTAACTTCTAATTCATCAGCGACTATTAAGAAAAATAAAAGTCACAAGAGAGACTTTGAAAATCGAACTAATCTTAAAGCAAAAAAGCCATTTTCAAGTGCAAAATATAGAAAATGTTTTTCCCTCAAAATGTCTTTTTCTACACAGAAACAAATTACCACAAAGGCGAAAAGATTTTCTTGTGCAGAGTGTGGGAAATATTTTAAGCACAAATCAGAACTTGTTAGACATGAGAGAGTTCACACAGGGGAGAAGCCATATTCATGTTCAGTATGTGGGAAACGTTATACAACTAAATCATATCTTGTTATACACCAAAAATCACACACAGGAGAGAAGGCCTTTTCTTGCTCAGAATGTGGGAAATGTTTTAATCTAAAGTTAGCTTTAGTTATCCATCAAAATATTCACACAGGGGAGAAGCCATATTCATGTTCAGAATGTGGGAAATGTTTTGCAGATAAATCTAATTTTGTTAGACATCAAAAACTTCACACAGGTGAGAAGCCATATTCATGTTCAGAATGTGGGAAATGTTTTGTAGGGAAATCAAGTTTTGTTAAACACCAGAGAACTCACACACAAGAGAAGCCCTTCTCATGTTCAGAATGTGGACAATCTTTTGCAAGAAAATCAAGTTTTGTTAAACACCAGAGAATTCACACAGGAGAGAAGCCTTTTTCTTGTTCAGAATGTGGGAAATGTTTTGTAGGGAAATCAAGTTTTGTTAAACACCAAAGAACTCACACCGGGGAGAAACCTTTTTCATGTTCAGAATGTGGGACATGTTTTAATAGCAAATCAGGTTTAGTTGTCCATCAGAGAATTCACACAGGGGAGAAACCTTTTTCATGTGCAGAATGTGGAAAATGTTTTGCAGCTAAATCAACTTTTGTTAAACACCAGAGAACTCACACAGGGGAGAAACCTTTTTCATGTTCAGAATGTGGGAAATGTTTTAATCATAAATCATATTTAGTTGTCCATCTGAGAACTCACACAGGGGAGAAGAAATATTCATGTTCAGAATGTGGGAAATATTTTACAGATAAATCAAGTCTTGTTAGACACCAGAGAATTCACACAGGGGAAAAACCATATTCATGTTCAGAATGTGGGAAATGTTTTAATCGGAAATCAGATTTAGTTGTCCATCAGAGAACTCATACAGGGGAGAAACCTTTTTTATGTTCAAAATGTGGAAAAAAATTTTCAGTGAAATCACGTCTTGTTAGACACCAGAAAACTCATATTGGAAGAAACCATATATTTTGACAAACTGTACAAGACAACACATAACAGACAGTCAATGTAATGACAAATAAGTAAATGATAAAAAAAACGCAAGT
Source organism: Oophaga pumilio (assembly GCA_009801035.1). Lineage (NCBI taxonomy): Eukaryota > Metazoa > Chordata > Amphibia > Anura > Dendrobatidae > Oophaga > Oophaga pumilio. Next base: position 18,525 of record VIAB01028330.1, read on the forward strand.
TAGAACTTATATTAGAATTAAAATATGTAGTTCCTTATAGACATCTCTTATCTAACAAGCAATATAACATGAGCATTAAATATTTCACATTTTCGCATATTTATATAATCACTATATGGACAAGAGCAATGCGACCCCATCCCCACACATCCCCCCCAAAATACCCAACATTTCTTCCTCTTTTTTTCACCCAATCTGTGATGTGCCATTCATTACAGTTTCTTTAAATCCAGAGTCTCCATGTCTGAATAAATGTCTTTAGTTTATGTATATTACTGTAATAAACATGTTGATGTTGTGAGTTACTGTTCACATGTACGATCCATTCCTTCTTTGTAGGAACATCTGATGGAATCCATTTATATAAAAGCAGTTTCTGTGCTAAATATAATAGTTTTTCACCATCATTAGGAACTAATTCCCTTTTCTATTCCCGAATACGCATATTATTGGGTTTAAGAGGATTCAATTTTAAAATTTTCCTTAATTGTCTCTGTAACCTGACCTCCCAAAATGTGAACTTTATAGCATAGCATACAATGGGTTAATCTGACACTTAGGACACTGGGGGTATCTGTTGGGGGTATCTGGTGTTAAATAAATGTTATGAACAATAAGAAGATTCTAACCTTTCAGCTTTTTGTAAAACAAAGTCTTAGGCCCCAATTTATTAAGACTGATGTTTCATACACCAGTCTAAGTTCACATTAGCGTTTGTGTGCACAGCGTATCACCTGCATGCACAAACGCATGCTAACGCAGCATTTTTTATCCACATCAGCTTACACATGACGCAAAAAACCCACTTCATGTGCATGCGTTTGCGTTATTTATGCGCATGCGTTTGATATTTCCCGGTACTGTAATCAGTTCCTGGACATGCTCAGTCTGAAGTCCGCATGCGCATCAAACGCATCCATGCGTATGTCCTTGCGTACCAATGCGTTCCCATAGACAGTTTTGCGTTGTTTTGACGCACTCATCCGCATGCGCATATTTGATGGATTTTTGACGCTTCAAAAAATGCAACATGTTGCGTTCGCTGGACACCGCAAAACGACGCATGCGTACGCAAACGCACATCCCTGCGTACACCATGTTAAAGATACGTACGCATGATGCATGTGGATCAAACACTGCGCACAGATATGCAAATGTGAAACCAGTCTTAATGAGGAAGGTGCAGCAAAAAAGATGTGCCAGATTCATTAAGAGATGCCACTTAATGAATTTGGTAAATCTTATTAGTAGCTCTCACAGAATCAGAAATAGTTCTCCATATAGGGACCGGAGTAACAGAGTAAGAAGCAATCAGATATATTTTAGTACAGTTTTTTTTAAAGAGAAATAGCACAATGTCTGCCTCTCTCTTCTTTCCCAATCCAAAATGCTGGAATAAGATTATCTCAACAGAGTGAAAAAGAGAGTAATCTCACCGACACTGCAAGCTTCAGATAACAGCTACTGTACATAGTAGGACGGAGAGGGAAACACCCATCCACAGATCTTGTAACACTCCCCAAGGCAGGTAGAAAAGGAGACACAGTTAGTGTCTGCTAAGACCAGCAGCTTGGTTAGTTCAGCAGATGGAGTGTGTTCTGGCGTTGAACAGAGTTGTTTTTGTTGCTGAAAAAGTTTAAAACTGCTTGAGCTGCTACAGCCTGGAATACCGATATTGGCGAGCCTGCTACATTTACTGTGTTTCATTGTGCCTGAAGAAAGGACTGTTTATGTTCTTCATTTGTATTGGAGAAAGGATGTTGTCATTTGGGAGCTGTAAAGTTTATGATGGACAATAAACTCTGCTGTTTTTGATGTAAAAACCCTGATCTTTTGCATATCCAAGCTGGTGCCAGAGAGCTAAACCCCTACAATTGGTGTTTAAATGTGGGCGTGAAGTCATAAAGAGCACAGGTGATTACAGTTTAAAGAATGAATGTCCTGGATGAAGGCACCTACAGTCTGAAAGCATGGAAGAGCTTGTTGAGCAACTGATCCAGGCCAGGCCAATCTGCAGCAGCAGCAGGCCCAAAATGAAACCAGCAAACTCCTGATCTAGAAGTTGCAAAAAAAATTTCAACAAAAGCACCAGTTTCTGCAGCAGATGGGTCTCTTGGCAGAAACTGACCGGGTCTAGAAGACTGCACCTCCTGCCAGCCAAAGTGATGGTAACTGTGTGACGCAAAGGACTCAGGAGGATGACGCCTAAGCTTTCCTGACTGTCTTTGAGAGGGCGACAGACAGGGAGAAAATGTTCCCAGAGCAAGGGGCAGAGGTCCTATCTTCAACGCTTTCTGAGGAACCACAGAGCGAATACTACAAACTTGCCCTGCAAGATACCAAGGAGTACAGCAAGCTGAAGGTGGAGATTATGAAACATTTGGGCGTAACCATGGCAGTCAGGATGCAACGGTTGAACCACTGACACTACCATACGGACAAGCCTCCCAGGTCCCAGATTTTCGAACTGCTACACCTAGTGCAAAAACGGCTACAGCCTGAAACCTGCTCTCTTGCATAGTTGGAGGAGAGAATGGTGATGAACCGATTTATCTACTCATTTCCTAGGTCTAGAAAATACTTTTATTAAGTCGTTTTTGTTTTTTCAGAAATGATTCTCGCAGAGCAATCTGTTTATCTCTGAATGAACGTTTGTTTATGGTTCGAATGTTCTGGCTATATCTCATCATCATATAGTTCTTATTCCTTTTCTTCTCCTTGTTGGTGGTGCTGGCATGTGGATTCATTCTCATTTTTTTCTTCACAAATTCTTTTCTGTCTTAACAGTCGCAAGCCTTGGTTCCTTATCGGACTTGGGATTTTTGTGAAGATGTTCAATATCTCGGAGTGACACAAAGCACTATAGGGTGCACCAAAAACCAGATATTAGTCAATGCGGGTGCAAAAACCATGCATGGAAAAATGAACCATGAGTTTGAAAAAGAGAAAAGACCAAGCAATAAGTGGTTTGCACACCTGAATGAATATCAAATATATGAATCACAGTTTATTAGGGAAACAACACACACAATAAATCTTAAAACCATTTAAAAACACATACAAAATCAAATCACATCACCCCTGGCCCAATATACATGTGTACTATTGCACTATAGTACTGGTATATGAGACCATGTGTATATATCACATTCAAAAAACAGGCAATAATTATGATAGCATCAAAACATAAGGAGGCATGTATACAAATGCCTAAATATAGCTGAAAAGAAACCAGTGAACCCCTATATATTAGAAAGCCATAAATGCCCAAACCCGGGATGAATAACCCATGCCTAGAGCAAAAAACAAGATTGCTATATAAGAGCCCCTTAACCAAGAGAGGCTAAGGACCAAATAAAAGGCCAAAGCTCTGATAATATTTACCAAGCCGGTTTGAATAAAGGCAAGGAGCAAGTAGAAATGGGCTGAGGGTTCACAAAACAATAGGGAACAGGGGTGTGGGGAGAGCCCCACGCATATCGCTGCACAGGGCAGCTTCGTCAGGGGAAGTTATCAGAGCTTTGGCCTATTCAGCTATATTTAGACATTTGTATACATGTGTATGCCTCCTTATGTTTTGATGCTATCATAATTATTGCCTGTTTTTTGAATGTGATATACCGTGAGCATTCCCCTGACGAAGGATAAGAAATCCAAAACGCGTCGGGGCGCGTGGATCTAGGCTGTTGATATTGCTCACGGTGACTCCCACGTATACAGTGTCTCGTATTTGGCTCCTATTTGGCTCTTTCTAATCGGCTGGTATCAAGGTGCTTGCCACATTGTATCATCAGTGTTTTTTGCTGACACTTTGGCATTGTTATATTTATTTATTTGCACTATTAATGCACAGTGTGTTATAAAATTGTTCTGCATGTTTGCTAGTAATACACTTTTTTGGTATCCTTTTTATGATATATATTTAAGCATATATTCTAACACATATTAACACAATTGTGTCAGTTCCAAGGATTTATTTATTTTCTGCACTATTGCACCTTTTTGCACAATTTTTGCGCAATTGCATATTTTCATATTTTACTTTATTTTTATTAGTCACGATACATATTGTGCCTGTGATATATATGCATACATAGCAGCCGTTTTGCATATTATAGATAAACCGTTTTGGACTCTTTTGTCCTATTTTTTCTTTTTTGCACATAGTGTTTTCTTTTGAGCTAGCTGTTACACCCATGTACCTGTGATTATTCTTGAGTCGTGATTTTTTGTACTAATTTTCCTATATATGCATATTATTGTTATGTGAGCTTTTTTGATTAATTTGCCAGCCTCTATTTACTGTATTAACACATTGTTATTATTAGTTATTGTGTTTTTTTAGCTTTTTAGTTCATGTCATGTATTAATAAAGGCCTTTGCTTCACAATAATCTGGTGATTTCTTGATTTTATATAGATCTATTAATTAATACATTTTTATTTTTTATGGTATTTTACCACACTTTGGGTTTACTTTTTCCCTGTCATTTGGTCTGTACCCACCATATCCTTTCCTTTTAGCTTAACAATAAACACATCAAAGTAGATACCAAGAGGAATGAGGGCCCTGCTCGCAAGCTTACAATCTATGAGGAAAAAGGGGAGACACGAAAGGAAGATGGTAACAATTGCTTTCATTGTTCGGCCCATCCATAATGTTCAAAATCTGTTATTTTATTAATTTATAATCATAAGCAGTAAAAATTGTAAAAAAGAAAGAAGAACAGGAGAAGATATATAAAAGACACTTCCTGACAAATTTTGTAATTGGATTAAGTTACTTTACTGTATGCCAAGAGCTTATATCCTTGTAAATATTGTAAATGGAATACTGTCGGAATACTTTGATCTAGGTAGAGGAAACAGACAAGGCTGCCCGCTGTCCCCGATGCTCTTCGCTCTGGCGATAGAGCCTATTGCTCTTAAGATCAGGCAGGAACCTTTGGTAGAGGGCATCAATATAAATTCCAAAATAGACAAGGTGGGATTACATGCGGATGACCTGGTACTCTTCCTAAATAAAGTGGAGCAATCCCTCCCAAGAGCAATTGACCTCATTAGCTATTTTGGGGTATTGCCGGGTCTCAAAATTAATTGGAGCAAATCTGTGGTCATGCCACTTATGGAAAATATGGCTGAACCTGTGATGTTTGGATTGCAAGTAGTGCAAAAGTTCAAAAAATTAGGCATTATAATTAATCATAACCCAATTAAGGACCTTAAGGATAACATATATCCCTTATATGATATGATGAAGAAAAGGTTTGAGTGCTGGTATTAGCTTCCCCTATCTGTGTCGGGCAGAATTGGCTTAACCCCTTAACGACCGCCGATACGCCTTTTAACGGCGATGGTTAAGAGTACTTAAACCACAGCGCCGTTAATTAACAGCGCTGTGGAGAAAGTATATAGCGCCCCCCATGATTCGGGTCGGTTTTTACCGACCCTGCTTTTGCGACCGCCGTTATTAACCCTCCAGCGGTGACCACAAAAAAAAAGCCGCGATTCTGCATTTAATTTCTCTCTCCTCTGATGTGATCACACATCAGAGGGGAGAGAAATGGGGTCCCAGGGACCCCCGAACAGTCCCCTGTGCCTCCCGGTGTCCCCCCTGTCCTCCGATGTCTCCCGGATCTCCCCGCATCTTCTCCGGCAAATAAAATGGAGGGCGCATGTGCAGTGCGCCCGCCAAGTCGGATTTTCTCCGGGGTCTCAGCTATCAGGGGTAGCCGAGACCCCAGAGAACATAATTCGGGTCCCCTGCTTTTGCGATTGCCGTTATTAACCATATAACGGCAATCGCAAAAGAAAAAAAAAAGCTGCGATCCTGCATGTAATTTTTCTCCCCTCTGATGTGATCGCACATCAGAGGGGAGAGAAATAGGGTCCCTGGATCCCCTGATGTGCCCCCCCATATTTCCCGGTGTCCCACCTGTCCTCCCGCAGCTCCCAGGCTCCCAGCGTCTTCTTCCTGT
>VIAB01028334.1:6080-16155 GCA_009801035.1 Oophaga pumilio
GCTCAGTTTGGCTGGACGGCCAGGTCTAGGAAGATTTCTGGTGGACCCAAACTTCTTTCATTTAAGGATTATGGAGGCCATTGCTCTTAGGAACCTTGATTACAGCAGAAATTATTTTGTAACCTTGGCCAGATGTGTGCCTTGCCACAATTCTGTCTCAGCTCCTTGGCCAGTTCCTTTGATCTCATGATTCTCATTTAGTCTGACATGCATTGTGAGCTGTGAGGTCTTATATAGACAGGTGTGTGCCTTTACAAATCAGGTCCTATCAGTTTAATTAAACACAGCTGGGCTCCGATGAAGGAGTAGAACCATCTCAAGGAGGATCACAAGGAAATGGACAGCATGTTACTTAAATATGAGTGTCTGAGCAAAGGGTCTGAATACTTAAGACCATGTGATATTTCAGTTTTGCTTTTTTAATAAATTTTGCAAACATTTCTACATTTTTTTTTTCAGTCAAGGTGGGGTGCAGAGTGTACATTAACCCCTTTCTGACATCAGACGTACTATTGTGTCCATGTGACCTGGGACTTAATTCCCATGGACCAAATAGTACGTCATATGCGATCAGCCACGCTCACAGGGGGAGCGCAGCTGATCGCATCAGAGTGTCAGCTGATTATCACAGCTGACACCCGGCACTAAGTGCCAGGAGCGGTCACAGACTGCTCTCGGAACTTTAACCCCCCGGCACACTGCGATCAAACATGATCGCAGCGTTCCGGTGGCATAGGGAAGCATCGTGCAGGGAGGGGGCTCCCTGCATCTACTGAGACTGTACGCTGAGATGTGATCGCGTTGTTCAGAGGGCCTCCTCCCTGCAGGCCCCCGGATCCAAGATGGCAGCAGGGTCCTTCCGGGTTCTGCAGGGAGGTGGCTTGTCAGTGCCTGCTGAGAGCTGATCTGACACAGTGCTCTGCAAACTGTCAGATCAGCGATCTGACACTATATAGTAATATCCCATATGTAAAAATATTTAAAAATTATCCCTAAATAAATAAAAAAAAATATTTCCCCAATAAACACATTATTATGTAATTAAAAAAAAACAATAAAAGTACACATATTTAGTATCGTCGCGTCCGTAACGACCCACCCCATAATACTGTCTCACTAGTTAACCCCTTTAGCGAACCCCTTAAAAAAAAAAGACAAAAAAACAATGCTTAATCATTATACCGTTAAACAAAAAGTGGAATAACACGTGATCAAAAAGACGGATATAAATAATCATGATACCGCTGAAAACGTCATCTTGTCCTGCAAAAAACAAAATGCCATACAGTGACATCAGCAAAAAAATAAAAAACGTATAGCTCGCAGAATAAAGCGATGCAAAAATATATTTTTTTTTATAAAATAGTTTTTATTGTATAAAAGCTCCAAAACATAAAAAAATTATACAAATGAGGTATCACTGTAATCATACTGACCCAAAGCATAAAACTACTTTATCAATTTTACCACACACGAAACGGTACACACGCCCCCCCAAAAAATTCATGAATTGCTGGTTTTTGTTCATTCTGCCCCACAAAAATCATAATTAAAAGCGATCAAAAAATGTCAGGTGCCCGAAAATGGTACCAATAAAACATCAACTCGTCTCGCAAAAAATAAGACCTCACTTGACTCTGTAGGCCAAAATATGGAAAAATTATAGCTCTCAAAATGTGGCGATGAAAAAATTATTTTTTGCAATAAAAAGCGTCTTTTAGCATGTGACAGCTAAACCTGATATAAAAACTCACTATAAATAGTAAATTACACCCCCCTTAGTTAGGGAAAAAAATATAATTTAAAAAATGTATTTATTTCCATTTTCCCGTTAGGGTTAGGGTTAGGATTAGGGTTAGGGTTGGGATTAGGATTAAGTGTGTGTTATGGGTTAGGTTTGTGGTTAGGGTTATGGCTAGGGTTATGGTTAGGGTTGGGATTAGGGTTAGGGGTGTGTTGGGGTTAGGGTTGGAGTTAGAATTGGGGGGTTTCCACTGTTTAGGCACATCAGAGGCTCTCCACACGTACATGGCGTCTGATCTCAATTCCAGTCAATTCTGCGTTGAAAAAGTCAAATGGTGCGCCTTCACTTCTGAGCTCCGCCATACACCAAAACAGTGGCTTACACCCACATATGGGGTATCAGCGTACTCAGGACAAATTGCACAATAACTCTTGGGTTTCAGTTTCTTCTGTTACACTGGGGAAAATAAAAAATTGGGGGCAAAAATATCATCTTTCTGGAAAAAAATATGATTTTTTTATTTTTATGGCTCTACGTAATAAACTTCTGTGAAGCACTTGGGGGTTCAAATTTCTCCCTACACATCTAAATAAGTTCCTTGGGGGGTCTAGTTTCCAAAATGGGGTCACTTGTGGGGGTTTCCACTGTTTAGGCACATCAGGGGCTCTCCAAACGCGACATGACGCCCGCAGACTATTCCATGAAAGTCTGCATTCCAAAACATCACTACTTTCCTTCCAAGCCCCAACGTGTGCCCATACAGTAGTTTTCTCCCACATATGGGGTATCCGTGTACTCAGGACAAATTGGACAACAAATTTTGGGGTCCAATTTCTCCTGTTACCCTTGAGAAAATAAAAAATTGGGGTCTAAAAGATCATGTTTGTGGACAAAATATGATTGTTTTTTGTTATTTTCACGCCCGTGCGTTATAAACTTCTGTGAAGCCCTTGGGGGTTCAAAGTGTTCATCACACATCTAGATAAGTTCCTTGGGTGGTCTAGTTTCCAAAATGGGGTCACTTGTGGGGGGTTTCCACTGTTTAAGCACATCATGGTCTCTCCAAACGCGACATGACGCCCACAAACCATTCCATCAAAGTCTGCATTCTAAAACATCACTACTTCCCTTCCGAGCCCCGACGTGTGCCCATATAGTAGTTTTCTCCCACATATGGGGTATCAGCATACTCAGGACAAATTGGACAACAACTTTTGGGGTCCAATTTCTCCTGTTACCCTTGAGAAAATAAAAAATTGGGGTCTAAAAATCATGTTTGTGGAAAAAATATAATTGTTTTTTTATTTTCACGCCCGTGCCTTATAAACTTCTGTGAAGCACTTAGGGGATCAAAGTGCTCACCACACATCGAGATAAGTTCCTTGGGGGTCTAGTTTCCAAAATGGCGTCATTTGTATGGGGTTTCCACTGGTTAGGCACATCAGGGGCTCTCCAAATGCGACATGACGCCCGCAGACCGTTCCATCAAAGTCTGCATTCCAAAACGTCACTACTTCCCTTCCGAGCCCCGACGTGTGCCCATACTGTAGTTTTCTCCCACATAGGGGGTATCAACATACTCAGGAAAAATTGGATAACAACTTTTGGGGTCCAATTTCTCCTGTTCCTCTTGGAAAGATAAATAATTGGGGCCTAAAAGATCATGTTTGTGGAAAAAATATGATTTTTTTATTTTCACGCTCGGGCGTTAAGCTTTAGTGAAACACTTAGGGGATCAAAGTGCTCACCACACATTGAGATAAGTTCCTTGGGGGGTCTAGTTTCCAAAATGGGGTCATTTGTAGGGGGTTTCCAATGTTCAGCAACATCAGGGGCTCTCCAAACACGACATGGCGTCCAATCTCAATTCCAGACAATTTTGCGCTGAAAAAGTCAAACGGCGCTCCTTTCCCTCTGTGCTCTGCCATGCGCCCAAACAGTGGTTTACCCCCACATATGGGGTATCAGTGTACTCAGGACAAATTGCACAATAACTTTTGTGGTCTTGTTTCCCTTGGAAAAATAAAAATTAGGGGTGAAAAGATAATTTTTGTGGAAAAAATATGATTTTTTAATTTTATGGCTCTACATTATAAACTTCTGTGAAGCCCTTGGGGGTTCAAAATGCTCACCACACATCTAGATAAGTTTCTTGAGGGGTCTAGTTTCCGAAATGGTGTCATTTTTGGGGGGTTTACACTGTTTAGGCACATCAGGGGCTTTCCAAACGTGACATGGCGTCCAGCCAATTCTGCATTGAAAAAGTCAAACTGCGCTCCTTCCCTTACGAGCTCTGTCATGCACCCAAATAGTGGGACCCCTTGGTAAAATAAAAAATTGGGCGAGAAGATCATTTTTGTGGAAAAATGATGATTTTTTACTTTTATGGCTCTACGTTATAAACTTCTGTGAAGCACTTGGGGGTTCAAAGTGCTCACCGAACATCTAGATAAGTTCCTTAGGGGGTCTACTTTCCAAAATGGCGTCATTTGTGGTGGGTTTCCACTGTTAAGGCGCATCAGGGGCTCTTCAAATGCAACATGGTGTCCGATCTCAATTCCAGCCAATTTTGCATTGCAAAGTCAAACAGCACTCCTTCCCTTCAGAGCTCTGCCATGCGCCCAAACAGTGGTACCCCCTCCCTCCACAAATGGAGTATCAGCGTACTCACGACAAATTGCACAACAATTTTTGCGGTCCAATATCTCCTGTCACCCTTGATAAAATAAAAAAAATTGGAAGTAAATATTTTGTGAAAAAAGTTGAATGTTCATTTTTTTAAACATTCCAAAAATTCCTGTGAAGCACCTGAAGGGTTAATAAACTTATTGAATGTGGTTTTGAGCACCTTGAGGGGTGCAGTTTTTAGAATGGTGTCACTTTTGGGTATTTTCTATCATATAGACCCCTCAAAATGACTTCAAATGTGATGTGATCCCTAAAAGAAAATGGTGTTGTAAAAATGAGAAATCGCTGGTCAACCCTTATAACTTCCTAACAAAAAAAATTTTGGTTCCAAAATTGTGCTGATGTAAAGTAGACATGTGGGAAATGTTATTTAGTAACTATTTTGTGTGATATATTTCTCTGTTTTAAGGGCATAAAAATTCAAAGTTTGAAAGTTGCAAAATTTTCCATATTTTCGCCATATTTCCGTTTTTTTCATAAATAAATGCAAGTTATATCAAATAAATTTTACCACTATCATGAAGTACAATATGTCACGAGAAAACATTCTCAGAATTGCCAAGATCCGTTGAAGCTTTCCAGAGTTATAACCTCATAAAGGGAAACTGGTCAGAATTGTAAAAATTGGCCCGGGTCATTAACGTGCAAACCACCCTTGGGGGTTAAGGGGTTAATGAGAAAAAAATGAACTTTTTTGAATTTACTAAATGGCTGCAATGAAACAAAGAGTGAAAAATTTAAAGGGGTTTGAATACTTTCTGTACCCACTGTAGGTCTTTATGATTTTTTCCTTGCTTCCATGTAGACAGTATTTTCTAAGCACTATAAGCACCTTTTTGATTCTGGTTGAGCCTATCTTTGTATGGCCAAAGGCTGTGGCCCTGAGTGGTGTGGTAGTATCTCTGTGTGCATGTTCCCCTAATTTTTATGTTTTTCATATGTGCATTTTGTATCAATAAAGAACAATTGTTATTCATTTAATTGGGTGTTTAACTTCCCTTCTTCATAGGTTTCTCTTAGCATTTGGAAGTGCCCCTTGACCTGCTTGGTCACTTTTTTCCTTATCTTGATTCCCTATTAGTATGCCTTTGGAATGTTGGAGGAAACTGGAGTACAAGGAGGAAAACCAACCCAAACACGGGGAGAACATACAAACTCCTTGCAGATGTTGTCCTTGGTGGGATTTGAATCCAGGACCCCAGCGCTGCAAGCCTGCAGTGATAACCACTGAGCTACCATGCTTCTCAATCATCACAGATTTCACCAAAGGTAGTTTAACTGTGGGAGTCTAGAGGAACTGAAGAACAGGCAGGTTCGTATGAAGTATATGTGGCACCCCAGGAATCGGTTGCCACAGTGGCGTTGCTTCCTTCACAGGGGTTGATGCCTTGCCTGGAAACAAAGAGGAAACCCCTTGCCAGGTAAAACACAGCATACAACACTTTTCCTACTCCAGACCAGAAGGGGGAGCTCTAACACCTGATTTCAGGGGAGCTTCCTAGGAACATTCTGGCTTGGGGAGGAGTTAGGAGAATCTGTCTGTAGACAGGGACGAGAGAGGACGTATGGAGAGAAGCTCGTGGGAAAGGAGCTGTATGTTACAGCTCACCCAGAGCAGAGCTCTGATAAAAGCGGACGCCAGAGTCCTGGACCAGTTGGGGACTCCAAGCCCGACAGTCGCATCTGGAAAACAGAGAATTGCAAGTTCTCTGTTCACACTGACACCTGCCAGCACAGCAGTAACACAAGAGCCAGGGTTGCCAGTGAGAAGAGACAGAGCCCTTGATAGGCTCACTCTGCCTGCTATACAGGTTGGCAAAACAACATAGAGAAGAGGGCCGCAGCTTAGCTATAAGCAGCAGAGGCCAGGAACAGAGAGCGCAGCAGGAAGGCCTCCAAATCCTCCTGGCAAGGTGGAACTCAAATTGTTTCCAGCCAATTGGAACTCCAGCACCATCTGTAGCCAGTGCCCTGGACACTTTACCTGCAGAACTGTGAGTAAAGCTTTGTAAACTGCACCTGACTGTGTCCTTTCAAGTTCTTCCTGCAACACCCACTCGGCACTGCTACATCCCTTGCCAAATACTACATCATTACTATCTTGAACATACTACATCTGCCCTGGGACTTAGCTTCACCTGTGCGGAGCTATACCAACTCTGCTGCCTCACCACCAGTCCCAGAGGATCTGCATTACAGCGATGGTCCCCTCTGACCACAAACCACAGGTGGCGTCACGAATGTTTCCCCTTTAAAAATCCCCTTTTCCTATAATTTCATTTACACCATTTTTGCATCGACACCCGGGGCCACGGACCGGGTCACTGCCATCACGACATCCCCTTTAAAGAGTGAATGGCCCGCTACCGAGTACCCCGTGGGCCCCAGCGGGTGCTCCCTATACTATATGTGCAGTGTGTGTGTGTATGTGTGTACATGTGTATGTGCAGTGTGTGTAGTATGTGATGACATGAATATATTTGAATAAATGTTGTTTCTTCATTCAAGACTAAATGTGGATTGTTGTTCATGGAAAAAAAGACATCCCCTGAAAATAAGCCCCAAGCCATCCTTTGGAGCAAAATATAATATAACACTGTCTAATTTTCAGGGAAACACAGTATCTGTTGCTTTCCACCACATTTCTATTTTAGCTGACACTAAAACCAAGTCCATTATCCAACACTGTCATATGTACACCATATTTATCAGTGTTTTATGCCAAAAAACTGTCAGAAGTACCGTACATTCATAAATCTGCTCTATTGTACTAGTCAAGTAAATATTGCTATAACTTTACGTAGTTTGTAGCTCAACTTCTATTGTACATCTATCCTAAGACAGATGCAAAAAGACAATTCATCAAGAGTATTAAAAAATGTAAAAGTCAATACAAGTAAGCCTAATGGCGCAGGGTAGTATTAGAAATATTAGTACTATCTTCGTTGAATAATTGCCGGTATCTGCACAGGTTAGTGTATTAATATTAGGTGCATCCAAATGGACTTGTTCCACAAGTTACCCCTTCTAACCTCCCTTCCTCCCTCACTGGAGTTATATTAAACAACTGTCCCAGGTCATTGTGACCTTAGTCTCAATACTGAACAATATGCAGTGTCGCCAAGTGGACTGAAGAGTTCAACTGTTAATCTGGACACACATAAATGCAAACTCTTGTTTTTATAGAATGCTGACAAGCGATTGAATTATTCATCTGTAGATAAAGACTGGAAATATATTCAATTTATTATAGTTGAATACTAAAATCACAAACACGTCATATTATGTATCTGAAGTACAATTATTACAAGAGGTTACAAAGCAGAATTATTTGTGCAGAAAGTTGTTCTTCACCTGTTAATTATTCTGTTGAAATGTAGCTGGTTAAAAGGGATGCGTAATGAACAAGAACTAAAATAAGAAAATGTATAGCAAAAAGGGATTCGATTGACTTTTAAATTTTTCTGTTGTCTGTGTCTTGTTTTCAGGAGTAAAAAAGCAAAGTACAAACTGGATTTTCGCTCCCACTACTACATATGAGAAAACAGTGTACATGTATGATGCTCATAGGGAGAGTAAGAATGGAACATGCTCAGGACTTGAACCCGCTGCATTCCAAGAAGATGATGTCTTTGTTTTATTCAGCTATCATCTGCCTCCAACAGCCACAATAGACTGGAGGTTTGCCCCTTGCTGTTACCCTGTTAAGTGCCGCTGTCATACTGTGATAGTGGCATTTACACCTCGCAGTTTGGGGGGCCCGCTGTTCCAACCACTCACAACGCTATCATGAGGTTCCGTTGGGTTGAATCTACAGCGGGGGGTCTGGTGAGGACCTGACCTGGCATTCATAGGAGACCATGACTTGTGCTATATGCAGCAATGCTGTAGTATTGCTGTCAGGTCCGCCATCAGGGCAGTGCCCTTACTGGCGTATGGGGCCCACTGCGGTCCCTCTCTGTTCTCACAGGGCCCGAGCGGCAGGATCCAACCGCTTCAATAACTGATGGCTCGTCCTCAGACGCACGATCTGTAAAATATGTTGCCGTCCAGGAGATTCCTCCCACACGACAACAGTTAACAGCCGCCAGCCAATCACAGGCTGGCAGCTGACGTCAGCGGGCACATCGCCGGCTTATGACGTCACTGTCATACCCAGAACAAAGGTCCATGTCTCAGATGCAGCCAGTGGAGGGCATCGCTGGATCTTTTTCTAAAACCTCAGCCTGGGGCTGCCTTATACACTATGGGGCATGGCAGGGCTGCATTATACTATGGGCCCAGGCTGCCTTATACACTATGGGGCAGGGCTGCATTATACTATGGGCCCGGCCTGCCTTATACACTATGGGGCTACATTATACTATGAAGCTACTGCCTTATACACTATGGGGCTGCATTATACTATCGGGCTGCTGCCTTATACAACATGGGGCTGCTTTATGCACTATGGGGGTGCATTATACTATGGGGCTGCTGCCTTATACACTATGGGCTGCCTTATGCACTATGGGGGTGCATTATACTTTGAGGCTGCTGCCTTATGCACTATGGGACAGGGCAGGGCTGCATTATACTATGGGCCCAGGCTGCCTTATACACTATGGGGCTGCCTTATACACTATGGAGCAGGGCTGCATTATACTATGGGCCTGGTCTGCCTTATACACTATGGGGCTACATTATACTATGGAGCTACTGCCTTATACACTATGAGGCTGCATTATACTATGGGGCTGCTGCCTTATACACTATGGGGCTTCCTTATGCACTATGAGGGTGCATTATACTATGGGGCTGCTGCCTAATGCACTATGGGTCTGCTGCCTTATACACTATGGTGCTGCCTTATGCAATATGGGGCTACATTATACTATAGGGCTGCTGCCTTATGCAGTAAGGGGCTGCATTATACTAAAGGGCTGCTGCCTTATACACTATGGGCTGCCTTATGCACTATGGGTGTGCATTATGCTATGGTGCTGCTGTCTTATTCACTATGGGGCTGCCTTATGCACTATGGGGGTGCATTACACTATGGGGCTACATTACACCCCTTTGTGGGTGAATTATACTCATATGGGGCTGCATTATACCCCTATGGGGCTACATTATATTATGGGGGTGCATTATACTACTATGGTGTTGCATTTTACTATGGGTTTGCATTATACTCCTATGGGGCTACATTATACCCCTATGGGGCTGCATTATACTGCTATGGGGGTATATTATACTATGGGGTTGCATTATACTATGTGGGTGCATTATGCTACTATGGGGCTGCATTATACTATTATGGGACTGCATTATACTACTATATATGACAGGAGGGGGTCATGATCGGTGTGTTAACATGTGCTAGTAACATGTGGCACAATCGCCGACGTCACTTACGATATCGGATTTACGGCCGGGAGGCGCCTTGTGATCAGAGGGGCGTGCGTTCCACAGTGGAACGCATGCCGGCGATATCCGAATGAGGGAGCATTCCTTATATGCGTCAAATGGTATCAGCATGAGGACATGTTTGTTGTGCTTTTGAATGGTAACAGTGTATTTATGGCTGACATTTTGGAGTCATTCTGATAAGTATATGCACATAGTGTTGAGCGATACTGCTCGATATCGAAAAATATCGGA
>VIAB01028335.1:10143-24039 GCA_009801035.1 Oophaga pumilio
CGGTATACGTTGGGTCTTGTGGGGTGTTCCCGGTGTACACTGGGTTGCACATGCATGTGTACTGTTTGCCATAACACAAAGAACACGTGGAGGTGCAGAAGCCAAAGTGTCCCCTCCGGACCCTCACATCGAGGTCTGTACTGTCCAGGTCATGCTACTGTGGATGAGCTGGTCCTCTAACGCTGATCCCGGAGGGGGAGATGTCATACAACACCTGGCGTCAGCACTAAGTGGCCATGGCAGATATCAGGACTGCGGAAATCTAGGTAACCCTAGATATAAGCCGATATGTCTTATGGAGAGACGCGGGAGGATGTGCCATAACAGACAGGAGACAAGAGGACCGATGGTGACCGGTGAGATGTGCCGCAGAAGGCGGTAGAGCTGCAGCTGTGATTGACAAGTCGTCTGAAGATGTCATTCTGTGGTTTCAGTGATTCTTTCCTTTCTACATTCACCAGGAAGGAAAACATGGAGAGTTTATACAAGTTCTGACCCAGTTTTCTGGGGTTTTGCGCAGATTTTACATACTGACCCCCACAATCCTATAAATAGGCCACCACCGCACACGATGTTCTGGCTGCCAGCGATCGGCAGCAGCGTGGATGTGACAGCTTGTTAGTCAGCGATGAGCACAGCCCCGGTTATTTGTGTCTCCCTCGCATACAGATATCACCGCCCCCCCAAGGCGGCACAAGCTGCGGTTACCCCATGCCAATCAGTACATGTCACAATGGTGCCAGGCGGGAGCTCCGGGGCTCCTGCTCGCCTGTCACTGGGATCACCTGATGTGCTTCCTTCCTGCTACCTCTCAGGCGAAGACATAGGAATAAAGCACATGGCTAAAAGTGAGAGCAAAGTGTGGGTTACCTGTCTCCTGCCCTGACTAACTGCCATGGATTAACTGCTTTTTCTAGATGCTTAGCTTCTGGGATGCTTTGCTGAGCGGATGCGTGCACCCCACACTGCATGCACCCCTTAAAATGCTTCTAAATTTAAAGGCCACAATACAGGATCAGGAGAGAGGGATTGTGGGAGCTGGTTTGGGATAAATTAGCAGCATTTGCTCTAAACACCCAGGTGTGGATAGGTGATCAAAGACACTAGTCCTGCCTCCGTCTCTATGCTATAACTCCTTTCCCAAGATAGTGTCTACAGTGACCCCCATCCATGTATATACAACAGTGAGTACTGAGTACAATGCTACAGATGAATTATAGCAAATATTCAATAAGCAGAGTTCATTAGAATATATTGCAGCAGATGACACTGCAAGCAGAGGTGTAGAGTTGTACCTGTGTGAAGAGAGAAGATGGATGTTAATTCTTTGCCATGGATTAACTGCTTTTTCTAGATACTTAGCTTCTGTGATGCTTTGCTGAGGGTATGCGTGCACCCCACACTGCATGCACCCCTTAGAATGCTTCTAAATTTAAAGGCCACAATACAGGGTCATGAGAGAGGGATTGTGGGAGCTGGTTTAGGATAAATTAGCAGCATTTGCTCTAAGCACCCAGGTGTGGATAGGTGATCAAAGACACAAGTCCTGCCTCTGTCTCTATGCTATAACACCTTTCCCAAGATAGTGTCTACAGTGACCCCATCCATGGAATTACAACAGTGAGTACAATGCTACAGATGAATTATAGCAAATATTCAATAAGTAGAGTTCATTAGAATATATTGCAGCAGATGAGACAGCAAGCAGAGGTGTGGAGTTGTACCTGTGTGAAGAGAAGATGGATGTTAATTCTTTGACATGGATTAACTGCTTTTTCTAGATGCTTAGCTTCTGGGATGCTTTGCTGAGGGTATGCGTGCACCCCACACTGTGTGATACTGTCCGCTGAGCCATGTATCTAATCCTATCCTGTGTGATACTGTCTGCTGAGCCATGTATCTAATCCTATCCTGTGTGATACTGTTTGCTGAGCCATGTATCTAATCCCCTCCTGTGTGATACTGACTGCTGAGCCGTGTATCTAATCCCCTCCTGTGTGATACTGACTGCTGAGTCGTGTATCTAATCCTATCCTGTGTGATACTGTCTGCTGAGCTGTGTATCTAATCCTATCCTGTGTGATACTGTCTGCTGAGCTGTATCTAATCCTATCATGTGTCATACTGTCTACTGAGCCGTGTATGCAGGGGTGGACATATCATTGGTGCAACCTGTGCAGCCGCACAGGGGCCCAAGAGGTGAGGGGGCCCATTTATACCTCCAAAGCAGGTGCAATTTTGCATTTTTAGGAGATCTTGGGCTGCAAAGGGCCCATGTATTGTTCTTGCACAGGGGCCCTTTTCTGACTTTGTCCACCAATGCGTGTATGTAATCCTTTCCTGTGTGATACTGACTGCTGAGCCGTGTATCTAATCTTATCCTGTGTGATACTGTCTGCAGAGCCGTGTATCTCATCCTTTCCTGTGTGATACTGACTGCTGAGCAGTGTATCTAATCTTATCCTGTGCGATACTGTCTGCAGAGCCATGTATCTAATCCTATCATGTGATACTGTCTGCTTTCCTAGTCCCTCTCATGTACTCCCTTCGTCTCCAGGTCCCTCTCATGTACTCCCTTCGTCTCCTGATCCCTCTCATGTAGTCCCTCTGTCTCCTGGTCCCTGTCATGTGGTCCCCTCATCTCCTAGTCCCTCTCATGTAGTCCCTCTGTCTCCTGGTCCCTTTCATGTAGTCCCTCTGTCTCCTGGTCCCTCTCATGTACTCCCTTCGTCTCCTGATCCCTCTCATGTAGTCCCTCTGTCTCCTGGTCCCTGTCATGTGCTCCACTCGTCTCCTGGTCCCTCTCATGTAGTCCCTCTGTCTCCTGGTCCCTCTCATGTACTCTCTCCATCTCCTGGTCCCTCTCATGTACTCCCTTCGTCCCCTGGTCCCTCTCATGCGCTCCCTTCATCTCCTGGTCCCTCTCATGTAGTCCCTCTGTTTCCTGATCCCTCTCATGTACTCTCTCCGTCTCCTAGTCCCTCTCATGTAGTCCCTCTGTCTCCTGGTCCCTCTCATGTACTCTCTCCGTCTCCTGGTCCCTCTCATGTACTCCCTTCGTCCCCTGGTCCCACTCATGTGCTCCCTCCATCTCCTGGTCCCTCTCATGTACTCCCTTTGTCTCCTGGTCCCTCTCATGCACTCCCTCCGTCTCCTGGTCCCTCTCATGTACTCCCTCCATCTCCTGGTCCCTCTTATGTACTCCATCTGTCTCTCAGACACTCTCATAGCCTCCCAGTCCGTCTCATTCACACCCTCTTCCATTTAGACCCATTTACTTACACCCTCTGTCTCTAGGTTTCTAAGATCCATTTATACTTTCTCTCATACTGTCACGCCATCTCCTTTACACCCTCTGTCACTCAGGTCCTTATATTTTCACCTTTCTATCAGGTCATCTCATTCTCACCCTTCATCTTCCAAATCCTCTGATTTACACCTTCAGTCATTTACACCCTCTGTCACTTACAGTCTTTCATTTTCATCCTCATTCACTCACAGATTGTCACACTGTCCCACAGAACGTGTCATTTGTGCCACGTAGTGCTGAGAGCCTTTCGCTTACACCTTCTGTCACTACATCCTTTCATTTTCACCCACTGTCACTCACAGCCTATCATTCACACTCGCACCATGTCACGCAGTCAGAGGGGCTCACATGTGACACAAGTCCCCTCTTTTACATCTTCTGTTACAGTTGTAGTTTCATATTCAATCACTCACTTTCACCCTTGATCACTTAACGTCTGCTCCTTACACCCTCTGTCACTCACAGTCTTTGAATTCCACCTTCATACCCTTCCAAAGTCTCAGAGAAACCTTTTTGTCTCTCTTGTGACTCTAAGAGTCTTTCTTTTACATCTTCTGTCACTTACAGCTTTACATTTACACCCTCTGTCACTCCCACACTCTCATAATCTACATTCTCGGGGGGTCATCGATAGGATCCTGCAGGCAGGATATTATCACACCGTGTATGGTGATATGTGACATCGGACGACCTTTGGACTCCACAAATGGTGACTGGATGACTGAGATTTGTGCTAGTACAGGAGGCTCCAGGTCGGGACATAGGATCCAACCACTCGTCCTCAGGCATCTGTCACATGAATGAGTGCATCTCCCATTACACAGAAGGGAGTGTGTCCCATCAATCACTGCAGGGAGCATGGCCGCCTTCATCTCCTGATAGCATCAACCAAGGAGGTGCCTAGAGGTCGAAGGGTTAAAGACTCCATCAAACAGCTGCAGATCATCTCTCCATGGGGGCCCTGCTGAGAGGAACATGGCTGCAGAATTCTTGGTAATCTGGCCTGTCATATAGTATATACAGAGCTGCACTAATGGGGGGCACAAGTAAAACACCAGGTCGGAGGGATGGGACCTTCATCAACCGTTGGCCCCCTGGAGACCTGATGGAAAATGACTGAAACAAGATATTTTTATTAAAATGGATCCAGTTACATAAAACTCCTCCCATTATACATAAATTACATAAATTATCCGTTATGTGACCATTAAGACCTCTGACAAGGTGACGATATCAGGAATGTTGTGGGAATGCCTCTGCTAGTGTCCTATTGATGCACATGCTCAGTGCAGAGTCATCCGCCCATATCCTGGTGGAGCATGTGCAGATTGGCACCATGGAAGCTGACACAAGTTTATAACTGAAGTGAAGCAATTTGAAGGCTAAGTCTAGCCCTTCCCCTCATACCAAGATGTGTGTAGTGCTGGCGTCTCTACCCCGGTAGACACGCCAGCGTACTCACCACCACAGCTTCCGTCTTGCTGTCTCCTCCTTCCGTGTCTGCAGTCGCCCCGGGTATGCGCACTGCGCACAGGTCCCCAGGAACTGTGCTTAGTGCATGCGCCCACACTTCCCCTCTCTTAAAGGGGCTGCGTGCATCCTCCTAAAAGGGTCCCCAGCCAATGGCTGGAAGATACTTAGTATTTAAGGCACCTCCTCCAGCATGCAGGTGCCTGTGCAACGTTGTAAGTTTTTTCCTAAATACTCTTGTTAGTTCTCAGGTCCCAGTACTCATCTTCCCATATAGCTACCTGTCTACCAACCATGCCTGCCTGCCTGTTTATCAGCTGTGCCCGCCTGCACCCGCCATAGCTCACCTGTACGTCAGTCAGTCCAGCTGCACCAGCCAGTGCTCATCTCCATGTTAGCCGGGCCCAGCTGCTGCTGCCAGTGTTCGTCTCCACGTTAGCCGGCCCAGCTGCTACTGCCAGCACTCATCTTCACATCAGCCGACCCAGCTGCACCTGGCAGTGCACATTTCTATGTCAGCTGGTCCAGATGCACCTGCCAGTGCTCATCTTTATGTCAGCCGGTCCATGTGCACCTGCCAGTGCACATATCTATATAAGCCCGTCCAGCTGCACCTGCCATTTCACTTTTCTATGTCGGCCAGCCTAGCTGCACCTACCAGTGTTCATCTCCACATAAGCCGGTCCAGCCGCACCTGCCAGTAGTTCATCTATACATCAGCCGTTCCCGTCTGCTTCAGTGGTTCCGGTGTTCCTACAATGCCTGCCTGCATCTACTGTACTTTCTTTTGGGCTGTCCCAGCTACCAGTCCCTAGTGGTCAGTTGCCATCTACCCAAGGTCAGTCTTGTTGTAGCACCTGGTCCACTTCCTTTGTTTCTCCTTGGATCACGGTATCATATGCTGCTGTGTATCCGAGGTTGGATTGGGTGAATGTCATGATCCAGGCCAGGGTTTGTTTCATGTTATTCTCTCCCCCCGTCTGGTCATGTGGGGGTTAACTTCGGCCTTATTTTGGGTTCTGTGGTGCTATTTCAGTCTGCTGTGGCCTGCTTACAAATGTCAGTGAGAGTTCATGCTTCCAGGCTAGAGCAGCTGACCCCTTGATACCGTGTTTTGTCCTCTGCCCGTTTACTCTGTTCCCGTGACTTCCCTTTCCTGCCACCCCGCTTGTCTTAGTGTTCGTTTCCTGTGCTTGGACCCTTGGTATGTGACCCGGCTTGTCTTCTGACCTGTTTTACTGTCTCTCGTCTTGGTTATTTCTGCTCCCATCTGGCTCTGACTTTTGGCTTGCAGTTGACCATATGTATTGCTGTGACCTCTGGTACTTCTTGTCCTGACTGTTTCTGACTTGGCTGACCACTCTTTTGCCACCAGGTGTTACGCTGTGTGTGCAATCTCTGTTCCCTCACCAGCATCCCCTGGTGGAGGTTGCACTATACTGCACTGCAGCAGCATTACAGTGAGGCTCCTAGTTACGCCACTCAAGGCTTTCTTTGGTCCCTGGAACAGTGACTCCACCACCCGGCCCGTTACAATGTGATGTGTCTTAGGCCTGGAAATCAAAAAAATCTAATGAGGATGGACAGAACCTAGGAGGCTGGTAATCAGGCCTCTTGGGAGTCAGCTTGAGAGTAATCAGAACTGGTCAAGATTGAAGTCAGAAACAAAAATTCTGACCATAAAGGACATTAGAACATGCCGAAACTGTAGAAATGGGTTGAAACAATCAGAATGATGCTCAATTTTAGGAAAAACCTGAACCAAACCAAGACTTCCTGGATAACCTGGAACTGGAAAAGCAAGGGCTCAAACAAGTCTAGTTTCTTAGGCTCCTGAGACTTCACCCAACCGGTGGAATCTGAACACAGTGAAGGAGACCCAACTTCTAACCTTTTAAAAAAGTGAAAAAGATGCAATGTGGACCATGATGTCGTCCACACCTTCTGCTGATGTGCTGTAGAGAAAGCATCATTTTTTGGAACATTTGGGGTTGATGGGGCGACTTATAGACTCACAAAAAAATCTTCCAATGAGTTATAGAGGATACCCGTCATCGTGAGGGGCGTCTCCTCATATATCCTCAGGTGGGACATATCTTACTACAACCTGAAGAATCATCAGATCGAGACTAAGCAGAAGCGAGGGCTACGTCTCCAACAAAAAACAATTCTCTGTAAGGTCCTTGTACATGGGACAATATCTTGCTCAGGGTGAGCGTAGATGAACAATTCAGGAGATGGTTTGGCTTGTTTGCTTTCATGTACATGTAATGATGACCAAAAGGTTCATGAGATTGTTCTTACCCACCACTCCTGTCCTAGATGTTACATGAGGTAATGTGCTTCCTCCCAATGATAATTTTTGTGCATACCTTTTGTCTACTTGGAGCCAGGTGTGAAGTAAAATGGAGAAAAAAATTGGCTGAGATGGTTGGGTAAGGGGCAGTAAGCGAAAAGTAATATTAGAAGGTTTGGAAGGAGAGGGCAGACTCCTACCTGGAAGAGCAGAGGATGGAGAATTGGACCTGTAATATATTGCACGTGTTTCAATTCCAGAAGTTCTTTGGTCAATGATTATCCTTGTGGAATTATGGTGTGACCATGGTGGGCATCCCAGAAGCCCTCCTGCAGGACACCTCGACTTTGTGCATTTTCTAGCACCCTCAAAACCCTGATGGGCTGCGGTTTGGTCCTGACAGTCATAAATGTCAGTCTAAGGGATCGGCAGCTGTTTTGTAGCCACAGATAAGGCAGAGAGGATGGGTGGGCTTATTGAGTTGGCCAAGAAAGACATTTTTGGCTGCCAAGATAAAGCTGAGGTCTCGAGAGAACTAGTCCAGTTTTCAAGATTGTCGGCCATAGATGGGCCAATTTTTCGTGACTATTAGAGAACTTTTCCTGCCAGATACTGTGACTATATGCATCAAAGGAAGAAAAAAGTGGAGAATATGCCCAAAAGAGGTGGAAACCAGACAACCCATGAACAGAAATCTGCACTATACATCATCTGGGACCAGCCGCCCCCCGGTGACCAGCGCAGTAGATCTGTAAGGATGGAAACCGTCCAAAGCACTAACATTCGTTGTCTGCGCAGTTACGTGGGGTCTGCTGTATTATTTAACAGCGCCGTGTAATTAAGGCCTCGCCGTGCAGGAACCGTCTCCATTACAGCGTCTGTGTGACCGGAGTCATGCTCCTCAATAGTGGACTGAGATGACATGAAGGCTGGCGGAGGAGGGGCCGGCGGGAGGTTATACCAGGCAACGCGCAGGAAACCGACATCTTAATGGCCATTGTTCTAAGCAGCGCAGGGTTCCAGGAGGAAATGCATGTTAATAGCTGCTGAGAGCATTATAGATTTTCCTACGTGGGAAGTTGGAGCAAGGAGAAGACGGGAGATTATGAGGACACAATGCACATTCATATCTCCTGATAACATTCATAGAATTTATATATACAGGACTGTGTAAAAGTTATAGGCAGGTGGGAGAAACGCTGCAGAAGAACAATGTTTATAAAATAGAGGAAGAGTTATCAGACTATTAGTATCAATTAATATCCAAAATGAAGAAAATAATCAGCGGCACTCACCAGTCTGATGAAAATTGCTTGTGTTTATTGATCCATATCAAGACATATTGGCCGGGAGTGAGAGTACAAAGGACTGCAGGTGCTGACGACGGCCGTTTCGCGCAAGTGGCGCTTCTAAGGGTCAATTTTTTTTCTATAGTGAAACTTGGTATCAATTAATATGTAAAGTGAACAGATAAATGTAAATCTCATCAGTATCTGGTGACCGCCCGTCGCCTCCATCATAAGTATCTAGTGTCCACCTGTCTCCTCCATCATCAGTATCTGGTGACCGCCCGTCGCCTCCATCAAAAATATCTAGTGTCCACCTGTCTCCTCCATCATCAGTATCTGGTGACCGCCCGTCGCCTCCATCATAAGTATCTAGTGTCCACCTGTCTCCTCCATCATCAGTATCTGGTGACCGCCCGTTGCCTCCATCATAAGTATCTAGTGTCCACCTGTCTCCTCCATCATCAGTATCTGGTGACCGCCCGTCGCCTCCATCATAAGTATCTAGTGTTCACCTGTCTCCTTCATCATCAGTATCTGGTGACACCCGTCGCCTCCATCATAAGTATCTAGTGTCCACCTGTCTCCTCCATCATCAGTATCTGGTGTCCACCTGTCTCCTCCATCATCAGTATCTGGTGACCGCCCATCGCCTTCATGATCAGTATCTGGTGACCACCTGTCTCCTCTATCATTAGTATCTGGTGACCGCCTGTGGCCTTCATGATCAGTATCTGGTGACCACCAGTCTCCTCCATCATCAGTATCTGGTGACCGCCCGTCGCCTCCATCATCAGCATCTGGTGTCCACCTGTCTCCTCCATCATCAGTATCTGGTGACCACCTGTCTCCTCCATCATCAGTATCTGGTGACCGCCTGTCGCCTTCATGATCAGTATCTGGTGACCACCTGTCTCCTCCATCATTAGTATCTGGTGACCGCCCGTCGCCTTCATGATCAGTATCTGGTGACCACTCGTCACCTCCATCATCAGTATCTGGTGACTGCCCGTTGCCTCCATCATTAGTATCTGGTGACCGCCCGTCTCCTTCATGATCTGTATCTGGTGGCCGCTCGTCACCTCCATCATCAGTATCTGGTGACTGCCCATTGCCTCCATCATCAGTATCTGGTGACTGTCCGTCGCCTTCATGATCTGTATCTGGTGGCTTCTCATCACCTCCATCCCTTCTTCTCGTCACTGGTGCACAGGTTATGGAGGATCTCGGCAGGAGGTTGTTCCAAACATCTTGGAGACCTGACCCCAGATCTTCTGTGTATGAGGCTTGTGCGGATCCTTATGCCTTTTCATGTGATCCCAGACAGATGGGATGGTGTGAGATCAGGGATCTGGGGCCAGATCATCACTTCCAGGACTTCTCGTTCTTAACCCCTTCCCAACATGCGCCGTACTAGTAATGCTGTGCAGGAGGTGCGTTCCCACAAAGAGAAGCACTATTACGGCGCACCGATCGCATGGCCTCAAGCTGAGCGCTGCGGCGATTGGGTGCAGGTGTCAGCTGTATGTGACAGCTGACACCCCGCAACAACACCCACGGTCGGTGCTAGCACCGATCGTGGGCATTTAACCCCTCTGATGCCGCAGTCAGTAGTGACAGCGGCATAGAGAAGCATCGCGCACAGAGGGGGCTCCCATCAGAACAACGCTATATGATCGAGTTGTCCTGGTGGTCTCTATGGAGACCCCCGGAACCAGGATGGCCGTGGGGTCCTTCCGGGTCCTGCAGGTAAGGTGGCTTGTGAGCACCTGCTGAGAGTAGGACCTGAGATGCCTCCTTGTTTGCCTGTCAGATCCTGACCTGATGCACAGCTGTGCAGTGTCAGATCAGCGATCTGATGTAATATAGTGATGTCCCATCCTGGGATAATGTAAAAAAGTAAAAAATAAATAAAGTGCAAAAATATAAAAAAAAATCCCTAAATAAAGAAAAAATAAATATTTTTCCAATAAATACATTTATTTAGGTAAATAAAAAAACAATAAAACTACACATATTTGGTATCGCCGCGCCCGTAACGACCTGCTCTATACAACTGTCCCACTAGTTAACCCCTTCAGTGAACATCGTAAAAAGAAATAAAAAACAATGCTTTATCATCATACCGCCGAACAAAAAGTGCAATAAAACACTATCAAAAACACGAATGTCAATAAAAATGGTACCGCTGAAAATGTCATCTTGTCCCTCAAGAAAAAGCCGCCATACAGCTCCATCAACGGAAAAATAAAAAAGTTCTAGCTCTCAGAATAAAGCAATGCAAAAATTATTATTTTTTTCTGTAGAATAGTTTTTATTGTGTAAAATCGCCAAAACATAAAAGAAGATATAAATGAAGTATCGCTGTAATCGTACTGACCCGAAAAATAAAGCTGTCTTATCAATTTTACCACACGCGGAACGGTATAAAAAAAATGCAATTCCTGAATTGCTGGTTTTTGTTCATTCTTCCTCGCAAAAATCGGACTAGAAAGCGATCAAAAATGTCATGTGCCCGAAAATGGTACCAATAAAAATGTCAACTCGTCCCGCAAAAAACAAGACCTCACATGACTCTGTCGGCTGAAATATGGAAAATTATAGGTCTCAAAAAACTAGTTTTCGCAATAAAAAGAGTCTTTTAGTGTGCTGCCAAACATAAAAACCCGCTAAAAATCTGGTATCGCTGTAATCGCACCGACCTGAAGAATAAAGTCGCCTAATCACTTATACAGCATGAGGAACGGCGTGAAAAATAAATAAAACCAATTCTTCACATGCTGTTGATTTTTTCATTCTGCCTCCCAAAGATCACAGTAAAGGCACTGTCATACTTAGCGATCGCACCAGCGATCACGACAACGACACGACCTGGCGAGATCGTTAGTGCGATCGCTAGTTAGATTCCAAACACAAAGATCTCATCAGAGATCAGCGATCTGTATAACGACCTCTGCGGTCGTTAGGAAAACCTAGTCCCACCTGCGACGCTGGTGAAGTCGTTCATAAAGGGTGTCACACTCAGTGATTCAGGCTCACCAGCGGGACACCAACGACCAAAAAACGGGTCAGAACGTTCATAAGCGATCAGCGACATATCAGCGGGGGCCACATCACTGCTACATGTCACACACAGCTAAGTCGCTAACGAGATCGCTACTGCGTCATAAAATCGCTGACGCTATAGCAATCTCGTTAGCGATCTCGTTTAGTGTGACAGGACCTTAAGGCTCGACGCACATTTATCCTGCACTCTGCGCTGAGCGCTTACACCTGGGTTTCTATGTAAATCTCTAAAATAAGTGATTCAGACAGAACCTCAGGTGGAAGATATCCTATAATAAGGCAGATGGAGGCACTGTGGACGCTGTCTGACCTGTGATCTGGCAGAGTCCGTCTTTTTAGGATTGCATAAAAGTGCCATCGTCCACAGTTTTGTGCACTTCTGAAAAGAAGGACACCTCTGAACAGAGGCCAGACGGAGTCCAGAGTAACTCTGCTGCCTCATTATAGTGAATGGATCCATCAGGGGGTTTCATCTGTCACGTCACTCAGAGATTTAGATGGAATCCCAAAAGTAAGTGCTCAGCATAGAGCGCCGGATAAATGTGATCCCAAATGTTATGTAAAATGTTCCCAATAAAAGCTTCAACTCAATCCACAAAAAAAGCAAGTCCTGACTCAGATCCGTTATCTGTTAAAGGAAATATAGGGGGATTCCACGATACTAGTAGCACAAAGACTCTGGAAAAGTGAAATGGCTCCTCGCCCTCAAAAGAAATTCAGCAAATGCTATGTAACAAGGGTGACTGGGGTGGAAGTCCTGACCGAGCTCACCCACAAAACACAGTCCACATACACCCCGGCCCCTTTCACACGAAACACAGGACTGACACAGCTTTTTCGCATGAGTTACTGTTGTGAATGGGCTTGAGATGAGTTCTGAGCAGAGGCTCCCTCTGGTGGTTACAAGCGGTACTGGTCTGTCCAGTGAAGATTGTGAAGATTGTGAGGATTGGGAATCAGGTGTTACTGACTGGTCTTATATAAGGGAGTCACCTTCCCATCAGGGTTGCCGGTGATCAATTGTTCTGGTCTGAATCCTTGATTCCTGTTTCCCTTGTAGCCTGCTGTGTCGTGTCTGCATCTCCTGCTAACAGATAAGACATTTTCTTCTTTTTGTTTTTGTGCTTGATTTTTGCATTTTGTCCTGCACTTCTGTGGGGGCCTTCAGGGTCCCCTCCGGGGGCTTTTGCCCTCTCAGTTTAGTTCAGCCACTGATGTTTGTACTTTTGCTTTTTCCAGTTTTTTCAGTGGCTGCTGTTTTGATTTTGTTACACCAGAGAACTAATTTAGGTGGTAGAGGTCGTGTGATCTCAGGTGTTTTTGAAATTAGTAGAGTTGGTGCTTTTCAGGGTTTTCTGGGATTGCAGTAAGTACCCTTCCTATCCTTTTCTATTTAGTTAGTTTGGGCCCCAACGTTTGCTCATACTATTTTCTGTCTGTGTCAGTATTTCTTCTTGTCTAACCGCCATTACATGTTTGGGGGCTTTCTATTATCTTTGGGGTTCTGCTCCGGGGCAGATAGCTTTCCTATATCTATCTTTAGGTGTAGTTAGTTTCTCAGGCTGTGACGAGGCGTCTAGGACCAACGTAGGAACGCTCCACGGCTGCCTCTAGTTGTTGTGGTTAGTCAGGGTACTGCAATCTCATAGATTCCAACTGCTCTGGTGTATTGCCTTTTTGCCTGCACTCCTCAGCTACCGAAACATAACAGGTTACCTTTCCTTTCTCCGGATACAGTATTCCGGGCAAGTAAAGTCCAAGAGTGCAGCTGCGGTCCAACAGGGAAGAACTTATAATAAACTTTGATGAGAAAGAAAAGAATACAACACTGGATTCCTGCTCTCTCCCTGACACTGTCCCAGAACAACCGTAGTAGCCGAAGTTACGCAGTAGTCCACTTGCTGGGATCTGGATGCTTATAGTCCCTTCATCGGGGGCCCTTCCAGAGTCCTGGGGCCCGTGTTTCGGTCTTTAAGTCCTTCTGAGTCCTTTTAAGTCCTTAAGTCTGGGGCAACAGATCTTCTTCCTACTGGGAGTCTGGCAATGCCCCGGCTGCTACTGTACATCTGCTCAGGGCTAACGTGCCTGAGCTTCTGACTGGGAACAGCAGCTTCCTCCCACCTTTCTGCTGCTGGCCCAGCCCCTAACATTAACTAGTTCCTTTCCCTAATTCTAACATACAGTATAATGCAGAAACAGTACTCATGACATTATACATTGCAAATACAGCACATACATTACATTAATAGACATTAAGACCAGACAAACACAGAGTACATGGCAAACATAGAAACACACTTTTACATTACAGGAATAACAAAGCATAACGTAAGAAGGGCCGCATAGGTCTCGTGTGAGTGAGGGGCAAATGAGGGTTCCTGCCACCTCCTTACAGCTGCACTCCCAAATCCAAATGCCCCCCTGCCTTCTGAGCCCCAGTGTGCCTAAACAACATTTAGAACCCACAT
>VIAB01028336.1:0-11043 GCA_009801035.1 Oophaga pumilio
CTTCTGCTCAGAATTCATTTCTAACACATTCACAACACCAAACGCTCACACACACACACACATACACAGTTAATGAACAAAAAATCCTCTACATTGAATGAATATTTGATGTGACCTCCTTTTGTCATCAATTCTTCTTGGTACACTTGTATAAAGTTGAGCATTTGAGGATTATAGTCAGTTGTATGAGTGACCAATTATGCTAAACAGGACAGAATGATCATCATTTTTATATGTAGGTTGAAACACAGTCATTAATTGATCAGAAACAGCTATGTAGGAGGCTTAAAATGGGATAAGGTATAGCCAACCCTGCTATAAAGTTAAGGTTGTGTAAGACTGTTTTATGTCACAGGTCAACCATCTTGGGAAGGATTGAGCACAACAACAAGCCATAAGATAGTTATATTACATCATCATGGTCTCTCCCAGGCAAAGATATCAAAGCAGAGTTGGGTTTTAAGATGTACTGATCAAGCTCTTTTGAAAAGCATTAAAAAATATGATACGTTGTGCACCGTAGTTACAGTGATCGGCCAAGGAAACTTAGTTGAGCAGATGAAGCACATAATTATTGCTTCCCTTCAAATTTGTAAGATGTTCAACAATGCCATCAGCTCAGAACTGGCATCAACCAATGGGATCCAGTTTCACCCACCTACTGTTTGGAGAAGTCTAACCAGATGTGGTCCTCATGGAGGTATTGTACCCCAAAATTACACTTTTGACATGGAAACAAGACCAAGCGTCTCAAGTATGCATGAAAACATAGGAACCTGAGTGAAGAAAAATGCTAGCAGGTGTTCTTGACTGATGAGTAAAAAATAGAAATATTTGTCTGTAACTTAAGGCAGTTTGTTCATCAAAGGGTTGGAGAGCGGTACAATCATGAGTGTCTGCAAGCACCAGTGTAGCATGCTCAAAGTTGTTTGCAAGTTTGGGGCTGTATTTCTGCAAATGAAATTAGGAATTTGGTAAAAACTAATGATTTCCTTAATGCTGAGAAATACAGGCAGCTACTTATCCATCATGAAAAGCAATCAAGGAGGAGACTGATTGGCTTCAATTTATTCTGCAGTAGCAGAACATCACCATATATACAGCCAATACATTAAGAACTATCTATAGTGTAAAGAAGAACAAGGAGTTCTGGGAGTGAAGCTATGATCCCCACAAAACTATGATCTCAATATCATTGAGTCTATCTAGGGCTATACGAATTAACTGAAGAATTGGGCAAACCTTCATCCACAGGAACAACCTCCTTAACAAATTCCTTCCAAAACTGAATGCAAGTGTACCTAAAAGAATAAATGCTTTGATTCTGGATTGAAGGCAAAGGGTGGTTACACTAAATAGTGATTTTTGATTTCTCAACAAGGAGAGAATAGACTTGACATTATCGTTACGTTAGGATGAGGAACTCGTGAATGCAGTCTGACATATGTGAAAGACAGTAATACCGTGGTGCTCAGCTAACAAGTGTGAATGTAAGAAGGCACAGCAGCATGTGAAAAAAGTACTTGAGTGGCACTCACCGTTTTAGGTAAAAGAGGTTTCTTCTTCATTCAAATCCTTTCAAACATCACTGTAGCAGAGCAATCGACTAGAGGAGGAGAGCAGTGGGTGCAATGAGGCAGACAATGGCCATTTCGTGCCAGAGTGCGTTTCAACAGGTCAGACCTATTTTTAAAGTATTCTTACTTTGCAGCATTTTTCCCACACCTGACTACAGAATATTAACAATAATGAATTCAAAGAAACTAATAAGTGCATTGCCTCTTGTAAATTATGTACACATGTCATCTTTGTTCATTGCACCGAGTTCCACCTAAAGCAGTGGGTAATGAATCACTAGTACTACATTATAAGGTTTTCGAATGCACATTACATATCGTATCCTAGGTTCTTTTTTGGCAGCACAGAGGCATGTGCCCATTACTGTCCATTGTGGTTTATAAGTATGAGAGTGACTGAACATGGCCACCTTTCCACTGCAAAAAAGGAAGCACAGGACGCAATTTTCTGAGAGAAATGGAGCTTTAGATGTATGCAGAATGTGCCTCTGGATAGCAAGGTGCATGCACAGAGCTGTTTGTGGTAAAGTACACAGAGTTTGAACACCTGAGCGTATCGAGCGTCCCCTGGGTTGCCAGTCACCTGCCTCTGACCTTGAATATTCACAATAAAGTTTTACACCCTTTTTTTATTCATCTAATTCACTTGATCACATATGCAACATCTTCTTTTGTAGCTTGCAAATCGTGGCATGAATATTGTGATGATCAGCCGAACCTTTGAAAAAATGCAGAAGATTGCGATGGAAATCGGTATTTCTTTCACTCATTTTGTACTTGAATAACATCTAAATAATGAAGCTGTGTTTAATTCTGTACTGGAGCCTCCATTAGAAACTTTATTCACAGATTATGAAAAAAGTTACAATATACATCTCTATTTATTAATTTGTGCTAGTGTATCCCATTTTAAAATCTTCTCCGTGTCTGCACATATCACACTCCCTAAGGATGACTCTCCAGACTCTATTTCCCCTTCAGTTACCATTTGAACGGTCCTGTAGTTCCAGGGGCCCTTGTCTATCCTGCACACTGCAGTCTTTCTCAGCTGTGCCAGCATAAGTGTGCTGTGTCTAATAAGGATTTTCTACTGTCAGGGATGATATCAGAGAGAAGGGGAGAAGCCTCTCATTAAACTCCAGGAGTTTATACCAGGACGTGATGTACTGCAGGATGGACTGTATACATAGGACAAAAAGGAGAGATATACTGCAGGAGGAGGCTGTATATACAGGGGAGAAAAAAGAGAGATTTACTATACAATGGGCTATGTACTGTATAGGGAGAACAGAAATTACAGATACATTGAGATTTGGGCTGTATATAGAGGGGACAATACGAGACAATACGAGAATTCACAAAAATTCAATATAATGTATATTAAACAAAATAAAATAAAATACCAGAATCAATATGTGACTATATCACCTGAAAAAATGGGATGGCAGACCATCCGGAAATGAATAAAGAACCACCCAGAGTGTGGAGGGGAATACCTCAGTGACGGGAGAAAGAAAAAGAGACCAGGAGCACAAAGTCAACAGTAAAGAAATTGCATTTATTAATCGAAATGGCTCAAAAGATATACCGTACAACCATGTATAAATAAAAATGTAAGTATTATTTAAAACTTTAGAGACACATCACAAACTGATACAAATATATCTTCAACACACATATGTATAATCATTGGTTTATACAAAAAATGTTTTTATAGAATAAAATACACATATATACTGTGCTGAAACAATGGCTCAAATAGTGTAACCAGGAAAGCTTGTGCAAATAAAAATTAATTAGTGCGCATAAAAACGCACATATAATATTATGCATACAACAATATAATGACTAAAAAAGTCATGAAAATTAATTAGTGCACATAAACATAATACATCTAATGTTGTGCATATAGGAATATAACAACTAAAAAAGTCATGCACGTGCACAAGAACATGAGGAACTAACTATTAATTGTGCATGTAAAATAGTGCGCTAACCAAAATGTGTGACAGACATAATGTCTAAAAAAGTCCACACCAAACATATAGTATAAGCAAAAACCCACATCCAATATGTGAATACCACAATATAAGTATATACTAAGCAAGTAAGATTAGCATGCGCCCATACCACAAAAATAAAATAAGAGGACCGCTATACCTGGGAGCCAAAGATCAGTGCGATATGTCTCAAAAGAACGCGCCCCGATGCGCGTTTCGGAAATGAATCCCCTGACGAAGGATTCATTTCCGAAACGCGCGTCGGGGCGCGTTCTTTTGAGACATATCGTGCTGATCACCATGTTTGATGGTAGGGATGGTATTTTCGGGGTCAGTTTAAGTGTTCCGCCAAACATAGCCCTTTGTATTTAGCCCTATTTTGGTCTCATCTGACCAGAGCACCTTCTTCCACATTCTAGCTGTGTTGCCTTCTTATTGCTTGCTTTTAAAAATGTATTTCTTCTTGCCACTCTTCATAAAGGTCATATTTGTGGAGGGTACAACTAATAGTTGTCCTGTGGACAGAGTCTCCCACCTGAGCTTGGTATAAATACTTTTTCAAAGCACTGTATATAAATGCCACACTTTTCTGTGTTATTTAATATCATATAGTGAAAGGGATTGAATCTCTTTTCCTTTAACCCACCATATAGTAGATTGTGAAAGCAGTCCCCTACATTAAACAGTGTGTTATCCAGGGGACCACTACGGTCAATATGCAGAGGAGAGGAGTTTGAGACAATTTACTGCTGGATAAACTGCCCAGTGGACACTTGGCATCACAGTAACACAATGATTAAAACTTTGCTTTATAACTTAATTTTATTGATATGTTACTATTATGAACATTAATTCAGGAAAATTAAAACAGGTTTCCACATAACATTACCTATCCAGTATTAATACCTAAATATATAGAATTCTGCATCATATTATTTATGAAATTTAGTAACCACTGGGAGAGCATACTGAATTCTATGTGTCAATGAATCTCGTCTTGAAGTGTAAGGTTCACATTGGAGGAGATGTTTGCGCAAACTGGGCAATTGCTTTGGGCCCCCACCCAGGCCTTCCAGCCTTTGTAAGCCAGAAACTGCACTGATAATAATTCTGCATTATCAGTTTAGTTTCTGAGGTTGTAGAAGGGTCGAAGGGCATTTAGTGTCTGGAATAGACACAGACAGACGTCCCCTATGCAAGAACATACCCCACACACAGTAAATCTCCCCTAGTCCTATTACACTAAATCTCCCTCACATTGGTAAATCTCCTTCAGCCCCATGACACTAAATCTACACCCCCCACACAGTAAATCTTTCCCACACAGTAAATCTCCCTCACAAAGTAAAAAACCCCCCCACAGGAAATACACCACCACCAAAGTAAATCTCTCCCCACATACAGTAAATCTTCCCCCCCACATTGCATTTAATCTTTGGAGTCTTCAGCTCCACCAGTGTTGAACACTTACCACCAATGTTCTTCTTGCTTCTGCGCACCAGTGAGTAACATCAGCAGCGTGATCACATGACCTAATCATGCTGCTGACGTCGCTCTGACCCGGTGGTCAGAGATTCAACTGCACTCGCGTTTGAAAGACGCAAGTACAATTGTTTCCTGGTAGCCAGCGAGCTGCATGTTCTGTGAGACAGCCGTCAGCTTGACAGCTGGCTCAGATAACAGCCGACTCCCAGTTCGGGGGGCGGCAAAATGCAGCTCCCTGGGGAGACATTTAGGAACGCCGCATTAGGTGGCCCAACTGCAATATGTGTGCTTAACATGCAGTGTGTGTGTATAACATGCAGTGTGTGCATACAGTGGGTACCGAAAGTAGTCAGATCCCTTTAAATTTTTCACTCTTTGTTTCATTGCAGCCATTTGGTAAATTCAAAAAATTTCATTTTTTTTCTCAATACTGTACACTCTGCACCCCATCTTGACTGGAAAAAAACCGAAATGTAGAAATTTTTACAAATTTATTAAAAAAGAAAAACTGATATAGCACATGGTCAAGTATTCAGACCCTTTGCTCAGTATTGAGTAAGAAGCACCCTTTTGAGCTAGTACAGCCATGAGTCTTCTTGGGAATGTTGCAACAAGTTTTTCACACCTGGATTTGGGGATCGTCTGCCATTCTTCCATGCAGGTCCTCTCCAGTTCTGTCAGGTTGGATAGTGAACATTGGTGGACAGCCATTTTCAGGTGTCTCGAGAGATGCTCAGCTGGGTTTTGGTTAGGGCTCTGGCTGGGCCAGTCAAGAATAGTCACAGAGTTGTTCTAAAGCCACTCCTTTCTTATTTTAGCTGTGTGCGTAGGATCATTGTCTTGTTGGAAGGTGAACCTTCGGCCAAGTCTCAGGTTCAGAGCACTCTGGAAGAGGTTTTCATCCAGGATATCAATGTACTTGGCCGTATTCATGTTTCTTTCAATTGCAACCAGTCATCCTGTCCAGCATAATGCTGCCACCACCATGTTTCACTGTTGGGATTGTATTGGGCAGGTGATGAGCAGTGCCTGGTTTTCTACACACATACTGCTTAGAATTATCACCAAAAAGTTCTAGCTTCATCTCATCAGACCAGAGAATCTTATTTCTCATAGTCTGAGAGTCCTTCATGTGTTTCGTAGCAAACTCTATGCGGGCTTTCACATGTCTTGCACTGAGGAGAGGCTTCCGTCGGGCCACTCTGCCATAAAGGCCTGACTGGTGGAGGGCTGCAGTGATAGTTGACTTTGTGGAACTTTCTCCTATCTCCCTACTGCATCTCTGGAGCACAGTCACAGTGATCTTGGGGTTCTTCTTTACCTCTCTCACCAAGGCTCTTCTCACACGATTGCTCAGTTTAGCTGGACAGCCCGGTCTAGGAAGACTTCTGGTGGTCCCAAAATTCTTCCATTTAAGGATTATGGAGGCCACTGTGCTCTTAGGTACCTTGAGTACTGAGGAAATCCTTTTGTGACCTTGGCCAGATGTGTGCCTTGCCATAATTCTGTCTCTGAGCTCCTTGGCCAGTTCCTTTGACCTCATGATTCTCATTTGGTCTGACATGCACTGTGAGCTGTGAGGTATTATATAGATAGATGTGTGCCTTTACAAATCAAGTCCTATCAGTTTAATTAAACACAGCTGGACTCCAATGCTGGAGTAGAACCATCTCAAGGAGGATCACAAGGAAATGGACAGCATGTGACTTAAATATGAGTGTCTGAGCAAAGGGTCTGAATACTTATGCCCGTGTGATATTTCAGTTTTTCTATTTACCGTAAATAAATTTGCAAAATTTTCTACATTTCAGTTTTTTTTCAGTCAAGATGGGGTGCAGAGTGTACATTAATGAAGAAAAGATGAGCTTTTTTGAATTTACCAAATTGCTGCAATGAAACAAAGAGTGAAAAATTTAAAGGGGTCTGAATACTTTCCTTACCCACTGCATAATATGCAGAATGTGTGTAACATACATGTGTATAGCATGCATATTTAAAAATATCAGCAGAGCACACAATGATAAGTAGGTGTAAACCTGTTTGCAATCACACAACAAAAAAGTAAAGCGGTCATTATTCTGGTGACTGGATCATTTATGCTGGAACAAATATCAGTGTTCTCAGCAGTACAACACCCTTGTAAGCAGATGTGCTGTTGATAGCATGATACTGTAACAATGGGTCATGGGGGGGTGGTTGTGACCGAGTTATTTAAAGGCACAGTTCACAGGCAGAGTCCACTGAGCACACAGTCAACAAGTACCCCTGGCCCCTTGTATATGCAATACGGGATTGATGCAGTTTTTCCCACCGATTACCTTCTCTTCTGGTCACAGCAGTCCAGACGATTCTCAGTCCACAAAGGCAACTGTTGTCCAGCAGGGAAAATAATTATTTAATGAACAGTGGTAAAGAAGAAGAAGGGCACAAGTACAACATTGGTTTTCCTGCTTTCTCCCTGTCATGCTCTCCAACCGCACCCACAGCAGCTGCAGCAGCCAAAGATTAGAGGAATTCCATGTGCTGGAGTCTGAGCGCTTACAACCCCTCCAGCGGGGGGCCCTTCCTGAGTCCTAGGGCCTGTATTGTAGTCCTTAGCCCTTTTGTTCATGCCTTAGTCCGGGGCAACAGAGCTCTCTCGTCCGGGGGGTCTGGCAGTGCCACGTTTGGCAATCACGTCTGCCCTGGCCAACGTATCCGGGCAGTTCTGAGGAAGCAACAGATTCCTCTCTCCTCGTGGCTGCAAGTCCAGCCCCTTAATTAACTGTTCACTGTTCCTAACTATATTCAGCCATTTAAAGGGGAGTATTCACAATACAATACAAGGCTTAACAAATACAGCACATACAAAGCATAAAATACATACCGTATATGACATTACAGTATAAAACACATATAACATACAGGTACATAACATATGTACAGGAAAGTGCGTGGGGGGTCACAAGAAAGGAGAAGGCGCATGTGAGGGGACCCGCCACCTCCTAACAATACTGTGGAGACAGGATGATCTATTACCGATCATTTTGTCATCAGAATTCTTGGATAGCCTGTATATAGAGGCTGGTAGGCGAACGACAAGCAGCTTCAATATAATCAATCATTGCTCATTTAACGGTCTGAAATCAGCTCATATAAATGCAACACAATCAATTCTGTTTGGTGTGGCAATATGTTAGCAATGGCTCTACATTTTTAATAGTTGCTTATGGCCACACTGTGACTCTAAACCGGCACTGATGAAGCATCAACACCAACGAGGCCACTTCTATAGCCAGTTCTTGGTTGCTGTGTCTACATGTCGTGTAGATCCATTATTGCTAATGCTGGATGATCAGAGTCTGCGGGAAATCATGGAAGCATCTGCATCTAAGCGGAAGGGATTGGTAAGGTGAGTACTCCTCCTTTTGTTTTTTTTAACCCACTACCGACAGCCTGTAAAGAAAAAATATGGGGTTGGACATAACTGGCTGTCATATGCATTTATGTACAGTAAAGATGTATATCTTTGTACCGTGTTAGCCAGTAGATAGAAAAATATTTAGAGTTGAGAGTCCTCAGTGGTTGATACCTTTTAATGGCTAACGGAAAAGATGGTAACAAATTGCAAGCTTTCGAGACTACTCAGGTCTCTTCATCAGGCGTAGACTAATACAAAATCTGAAGAATCACATATTTATACACAAAGCAGCACAGAAATAATGCAATAAGATAAGACAAGTGACGTGAAGCAGAATAGTCATTATGGCCGAGGGATGAGCATAAATATTGGAACAGTTCATAGATAAGGAGTGTGAAAGTTTTATTGCCCTCTGATTGGGGTCTGGTAATGTTTTGTGATGTTTTCACAGGGTATTTGGAGTAAATTCCTTAATTGATGTAATAGGCCACAAAACCATGTGACAGGTTCATTCCAGCATTAAGAGTGTCAAAGGTCACCATCAATTTGTATTCACAAATTCTTCTATGTCTCTGAGATGTGAAGCTGCTTCTCAGTACAAGTATTTTCATATCTGACATGCTATGATCAGGGGAGCAAAAATGTTTTGCCACAGGTAGATCCATTCTTTTTTCTCTTATTGTGTGGCGATGAGAATTCATCCTTGTTCTCAGTTTTTGCCCGGTCTCCCCCACATACAGACCCCCAGTTGGACATTTAGTACATATAATTAGGTACACCACATTAGATGTGATGCAGCTGAAAGTACCTGGCATCTTGTAGTCCTGATGTGAGTTGGGGATCTTTATCTTGTCCGTGGTCATTATAGATGCACAGGTTTTGCATTTCTTCTGGTTGCAAGGGAAGGTTCCTGCAGCTGTTGGGGGGGACAGGGAACTTCTGACAATGATGCTTCTTAGATTTGGGGGCTGCCTAAAACACAGTAGTGGGGGGTCTGGAAATATGGATTGTAATCGGGCATCTTTTTGTAGTAAAGGTTGTAGTTTCCGTGCAGCTCCCCTTAGCATCTCCAGATTTGGATTGTAGGTGACCACTAGAGGCACCCGGTTATTTTCTTCTTTAGTTTTGTAATGTAGCAGGTGATCCCTTGATATTCTGGTGGCTCTTGTAATTTGGTTTTCAATTGTTCTTGGATGGTAGCCCTGATTTAAAAAGGT
Organism: Oophaga pumilio; assembly: GCA_009801035.1. Taxonomy (NCBI): domain Eukaryota; kingdom Metazoa; phylum Chordata; class Amphibia; order Anura; family Dendrobatidae; genus Oophaga; species Oophaga pumilio. The sequence continues at coordinate 9,680 of VIAB01028336.1, forward strand.
CTTTCTAAGGCGACCAAGGTGTTCATCTCTATCTATATGCATTTATAAAATTATAAGCATTGTGCTATTTATTTAGGGAAGAAAAACATTGATCCGTCTAAAATGAATATGTTATATACATTTGGTTACATTTCAACAGAGCAAACTACAAGAAGAAAAGTCCTAATCATAGAAGCCGACTTCACCAAAACTGAGATATATAAGCACATTGAAGAAAATCTTAAAGGGCTGGAGATTGGAATCCTAGGTAATACAGTATGTCATGATCTGATAATTTTGGAAAAAAGGGTTTTAAATAAATCTTGAGTCAACCACTTTTTCAGTCCATGTTCTTTCTCTGTGCACAACAGACTGCACCCTGGCAGTACATAGACCATATAATAGTCAACAGCACAATTTATATAAGTGATTTTACATATCGACTTTTTGGCCGTGTTGAAAAAAACAAACCAGATTGCACCAAAACCCTTTTTTCCCACCGATGAAAGTCGAATATATAGAACTGTGGCCACATGGACATATCAGCAAAACAATTGTCACTAGTGAGCTCTGTGACGGATTGCACAGGGGAAGGGGTGTGTCGACCTCACTCACCTCTGGGGAGGGGAGAGAAGGATCCAGCAGGGATCGTCTCTCTGTCGCCACCACTTTCCCCTGTTCAGTCAGGATACTGCACCAAGGGCAAATAGTCACCGGAAGGCTTCCCTTATAGGTACGAGTTGCTGAGGCGCTCCCAGTGAAGGGTGATAAAGATCACCAGTCCAGGCTGGGGATATATATATAAACCTCCCATCCATCATTGCCAGAGTTCCTCACTAACACAGTGTGGTATGCTGCCACCAGTTCCTCGTTCGTTTTAAAGCCCCATCCGACATCAGGCTTATATCGGGTCAGAAACCAACCCTGGGGATAACGTATAATAGAACCAATGGAGCGTGCAGACGAGGGGGTTCGTGAATCGAGACAAATGAGAAGCCCAAGATTACTTTTATATTTAATCGCTGAACAGGCGCACTAGATATATACAGGTATATATATGCAGAACAATATACAAGAATACAGTCAAGAGTGTAGTACAAGAGTAGGGTACAGATAGATTACAATAACCGCATTATGTAGCATGTGACTACAGGGAGGCGCTGATGGATCACAGGTCCAAATCTTAGTTACGGGATTTCCTGGCCACGTCAGGTAATGGTCCTCCTGCCAGTAGAAAAACTGAGCTTAAAATGAGGATCTGCCTCTTATCTACTAGGCTGCTCCCTACCACACTCTGTGCCCACCCCTGGGCTGACCCGCACCCCTACTACCATATCTGAGAACCAGGCACAAAAAAACAAATATCAAAAATGAAATAAAAAATC
>VIAB01028338.1:17747-36140 GCA_009801035.1 Oophaga pumilio
TAAAGTGTTTTGAAAACAATGTTGTATTAACTATAGACTAATTGATGACTTTGACACTTGTCAATTGACTGCTTGGTGCCTCTTTTTGAATCTTGGATGTATTTAAGCAATGTACTGTTGAGATCTGTGTAAGCTATATATGGTATTTCCTGAGGAAGGGGTGTTTTTTACCCTGAAACGCGTCGATTAAATCCTATTGAACTTCTTCTAAGTCTTGGAAATTTATTACTTGGGCTGTGCGGACAAAAAAACCCACTTTCTATTTTTATTGTCTGTTTTATCTGGTCGGTGACCGACCTGGGGTCCTGTGGCAGCCTATTTGATTACATGAGCTCTGACAACCAATTTCCAGGTGAGCAGTATTTTAATTAAAAGTGCTAACCTATCGTTGGATAAGACCCTATTTGCGCTTGTGTCTTTCTCTTCCTAATTTATTACTTCATTGTGCTTTGTCACATTATCTTCCATCTACACATTCTACCTTTAGACAGCTGTGTTAGGTACTTGAAGTACCTAGGTGCTATGGCTTCTTTAGCATCCTTGTGCTTAAAAGTTTACACACCCCGGCAGAATTTTGCTTTCTTGACCTTTTTTCAGAGAATATGAATGATAACAAAAAACCTTTTTCTCCACTTATGGTTAGTGGTTGGGTGAAGCTATTTATTGTCAAACTGCTGTGTTTTCTCTTTTTAAATCATAATGACAATCCAAAACATCCAAATGACCCTGATTAAAAGATTACATACCCTGGTGTTTTTGACCAGATAACATGCACAAAAGTTGACACAAATAGAATTGAATGGCTGCTAAAGGTAATATCTTCTCCTGTGACCTGTTTGCTTGTAATCAGTGTGTGTGTTAAAAAGCTAATTGAGTTTCTGGGATCCAGACAGACACTTGCATCTTTCATCCAGCCACTAACCTTTCTGGATTGTGAGTCATGTGGAAAGCAAAAGATGTGTCAATGGATCTACAGGAAAAGGTAGTTGAACTGTATAAAACAGGAAAGAGATACAAAAAGATATCCAAGGAATTGATAATGCCGGTCAGCAGCGTTCAAACTGTGATTAACAAATGGAAAATCGGAGGCTCTGTAAGAAAAAAACACAGTCAGGTAGACCAACAAAATTTCATCCACAACTGTCAGGAAAATTGTTCAAGATGCAAAGAAAAACCCACAAATAAAATCAGCTAAAATACTGGACTCTCTGAAAACTAGTGGTGTGGCAGGTTTCAAGATGCTCAATAAGGAGGCACTTGAAGAAAAATGGGCTGCATGGTAAAGTCGCCAGAAGAAAGCCATTACTGCACAAATGCCGCAAAGTATCTTGCCTACAATACGCAAAACAGCACAGAGACAAGCCTCAAGACTTCTCGAACAAGGTAATTTGGAGTGATGAGACAAAAATTTAACTTTTTGGCCACAACCAAAAATGTTACATTTGGAGGGAGGTCACCAATGCCTATGATGAAAGGAGCATCATTCCTACTATAAAGAATAGAGGTGGATCACTGATGTTTTGGGGATGTGTGGGCTACAAAAGCACAGGAAACTTGGTCAAAGTTGAAGGAATGATGAATGCAGCACGTTATCAGCAAATACTGGAGGCAAATTTGCAATCATCAGCTCTGAAGCTGCACATGGGACGTAGCTGGACTTTCCAACATGACAACAATCCAAAACACAAGGCCAAGTCGACCTGTCATTGGCTACAGCAGAACAAAGTAAGGGTTCTGGAGTGTCTACTTCAGTCTCTTGACCTCAATATCATTGAGCCACTCTGGGGAGATCTCAAGCATGCTGTTTATGCTAGACAGCCTTGGAATTTACAGGAACTGGAGGAGCTTTTCCAAGAAGAGTGGGCAGCTTTACCATCTGAGAAAATAAAGAACCTCATCCACAACTACCACAAAATACTTCAAGCTGTCATTGATGTTAGAGGGGGCATACCATGGTATTTGAAATTGGGTATGTAAAAATTTGATAAGGGTCATTTGGATGTTTTGGGTTGTTATTATAGTTTAAAGAGAGAAAACACAGTAGTATGACAATAAATGGCTTCACCAAACCACTAACCATGAGTGGATAAAAAGTTTTGGTGCTATCATTCATATTCTCTGAAAAAAGGCCAAGAAAATAAAAATTCTGCTGGGGTACGTAAACGTTTGAGCACAACTCTACCATCCCTGGGATCAGAGATCAAGGGAAATATTTTAAGAAAATCACAACAGATGACTTAGATAAAAATTGATAAAACAAATATTAAAGCAAAATATCTATAGGTGGTAATGTCCAACTCGCTCTAATTTTATTTTTATTATATTAAAATTGATTGGTCACAAATCTGTGCATGTAAACCCAGCTTAAAGTAAATATGTCATCAGGTCTTTGCTACCTCATCTGAGAGCAGCCTGAAGTAGGCAAAACAAAGCTTTACTGTTCACCTCTCTTGCCTTTTTGCTCCTTTCTTGTCCTGTCCAGTCCTCATTGCATCTTTTTATCACCACAGTAAATGCGGTATCGTGATTCCCTTCATGATAGGCCGGAACATCTAATTTTGATGAGACCTGTGATGGATGTGCACATGTATGCACGGAGACACAGTGCACATCATGGCATTGTCACATTACATGCAAAACCATCTCAAGCCTTATCAGAACTGCCAGCCTGGGCTTACTGTGAGGGGGACTGAGGACTCAGCACTCTTGGCGGTCAGAAAAATATGCAATGAAGATGGGGGATGATGAGGTGCGAAGGGGCCAGAGAGGTGAAGAATAAGGTGACTATAAATATATACATATTTTTCTTTTTTACATTTTACTTTTATTATGATACAATTTTTATTAAATCTGCAAGTCCCAGACAATTCAAACAATTTGTGTTTCAATTCCAGTAAAAAAAAACAAAAAAAACAAAAACGCAATATTACAAATTGCAAAAGATTGCATGAGACATAGAAGGCTTACATGCCCTCTGGCATTGGCTTCTCCATAATGGTAATACCACAGACATCTCGTGGTAAAATGCATACAATCAGGAGGTATTATTATAGCCTGAATGAAAGCCATGTGAGGGAATGCATCAGCCATATTAGCGTGATTTAGAACAGTGAGAGGATGTCAGTGTTCACAGATCAAAAAAATGAGCAAGGAAGTTGCATTGGGAAAAAACTCCAACACTAATGTATTGTGCAATAGCAGCAGTGAAGATGATGAAAGTAAAGTCTGTAAAAATGTGGCTTTAATTAATAGTCAGGGACAATGATAGGAGAGGTGCTAGCAGCACCAGTGACAGACTCAGTGTATTTGATCAGTGATATTATGTAGCTTTCAACTGTTCTTCTTTATTTGAAAATACAATTCCACCTTTTTTCTTCTTTCGTAGTGCACTAAAGCTGCAGAAAAGCAGCACAATATTTTTTGCCAAAAAAATCTGAAATTCGCGTAAGAGACGGTGTGTTTGCTAGTCATGTTTGACTGTGTTCAGTTTTTGCATTTCTTGTCCTGGGAGTAATAATTTTTTTTAATGCAAAATAAAATTTCTCCAAAACCATACATTTGATAGAAGCTGTCTACTTCACAAAGTGTGTGTTTTGCAAACAACTTTTCTTTGCACAACAGTTTTACATCCATGCATACCACACCTACAGAGTACCCTGGTTCATGTGCTGGCTTCTTGCATTTGCATCTCCCTAGCATTTCTTATCAAAACATTTCTGGGAAGGAGGATGATTTTTTTTGAAAATGTAAATTTAACTGTGAATGTCTGCTTTTGCAAACCTGTTTTACTAGTCCAACTTAACAGATGTACATCCCACACCAATACTGCGAGTTGCTGCCACCTTTTGTTTTTGCATATTTACCAAACTACGTACCTACGATATCTTACCTATTTTGTGACAATGTTGGAATAATTGTGGTTAAAAAGACTGTTAAAAGTTTACTATAGTGTTGTTCAAAATCTATGGTAAAATATATAGTGACAATGGCAATGGTTATGGACAGGGAAGGGTAAAAAATAAAAAAAATACATACCAAGAATGTGGCATGAATACTAAGTATCTGGCAACTGCTAGTAGGAGCAGAAGCATCACCGCCATCAACATTGTTAACAAATGTCAGGGCAGTATACTACCAAACACAGGTCATAACTGACCCCATTTGCCTCCAGCAAGCAAATTACTGAGAAGAAAGCCGAGGGCACTGTGGAGTATGTGGCACATCAAAAACATAGTCACAGCATAATGATGTTATTCCTGACAGCAGTCTCATCAGTTTAAGTCAGTGTTTTGCAAAGAATGTTCTGTCTAATCACAAATTACTGTTTTAAAAACCATGAAAAATCTTAGTGCACTGTTATTTAATGTGCTATTGTTTACTGTCGAATTTATGATGAGGACACTTAGACTTTTGCAATGCTGATTTTGTATTAATGTATTAAAGTGCTAGAAAAGGGTTTAAAACATGTCATAGTAAACCTCAGAGTGTTACAAACATTTTTTCATGTCTATTGAAATTGCTATTGTGATTTGTGGCAAATCGATTTGCTTCAAATCAAACTTTTTTTTAAAGTTGTCAAACTTGGAAAATACAAATTTGAAAAGATATGATCATCTGTGTTGGTGACTTTTCTGTACTTTGCAGCTGAACACTTGGCAACTGTCTCTGCATGGTCTGCAGATTTGTGGTTGAGTTGCCGTGATTCCTAAATGCTCCCACTATTCCACAATTCACCGATGATCGCATAATATTTCAGAGGAAAATATTTCACAAGCTGACTCATTGCAAAATCAGCATCCTTTTAGAGCACTTCACTCAAATTTAGTTTCTTTTACAGTCAGCGACCCATTTTTTGGCTGGTAAAACTGTGAAAATTGGACTGAAGGAGAAACCTAGATTCAATGATTTAGCATACAGATATTATGTGCGTCATTCTGTATTAAAATATGGTGCCAGGAGAGGATATCACTCCATACACCCAGTGAAGAAAGAATCCGGCACTCATCGAGTTGCAGATAAATAATGTAAGATTTATTAGCAAAGCAATCCAAAAACAGTGATGTTTTGGGCAGAAGGACCTTCTTGAGACAGATTGCAAATGGTAGACTGCATGTAACAGCGCTATAGAGAATAGGGATTCAATGTCCATAGGGTTTGAGTGATATTATTTTTCTGCAACTCGATGAGTGCTAAATTTTTTTCTTCATTCAATGATTTAGTGGTGTCCCAATAAGTTTGACCATATAGTTCATGTTTTATAGTGGAGGAGTTTACGTGTATTTTCTTGCATTTCTGTGTTGTGTGCAGCAAATAAAAATAATTTTATCCAAGAAATAACTAATCTAGATGGTTGGTAAGAGATCCAGTTACCTTCTGTTGGCGTACTGTCCCAATGATACAAACGGAACTCAGATACAAATACCTGCACACAAGCAAATCATAATTTTGCCATCATCTCTCTGGAACATCTCTATCCTGGCCCTCTCCTGACAGTGTCCTGCTATGTGTTTTAATGTGTGGTATGTTCTCTGGTTCTCCTATGTTCCAATGTAAGCCTTGGAGTGAGTCAAAATTCTAACTGAGCTATGGTATATGTTAAAAAGAGTTGAGTTGAACATAAATTACAATCAATTGACAAGCTCAGTTCTCTGAATGCTGAGCTCTGTATAACCACGCCCACACCAATGATTGGCAGATTTCTGCCCATGTACAGTGTGCACAGAATGCTGCAATCATTGGTGGGGGTGGGGTTATAGAGAGCTCATGAATATGTTTGACTACCCAGCAGCAGGTTTACTAGTCATTAATGGTAATCTCCCACTGATAAATAAGTGATTTGATCAAAACTATATTAAGCAAATCCAGTAAGTCACAAATTGCTGGAATCAATATCTCTGATTTTACATTATGCTGCCCACAAATTAGATGGAAAAACCTGGAGACAAATTCCCTTTAATCTGTATTATATAGCCATATTTACTGATTTTATCTGTATCCCTACACATGGATAATATTCTATAGCAGTTTTATTATAATGGAAAAAAAAAATTTTTTTTAAGTTTCTCTGTACTATGAGGTATTATTTAAAAGTAAAATGATTTAAACAAAATGCAAAAGACCAAATATCATAAATTTACTGTTTTTGTCTTGCTCTCTGGTTTGCCAGGATTTCCAACTGTTAGTCCACCATCACCATCCTAAGTGATAGACCATGTGTGGCAATCATTGTTGCAGAACTAGGTATAGTGACACCAGTGTACGGTAAGTGTCTCAATGGTAAGTACTGTTATAAAGGGGTCATCAATTGCAAAACTCTTAGGACATTCTTTTACCTTTATTTAGAATCAGAAATTAAATGTCAGCCAAAAGTTTTGGGATAACATGATACTATATCTGCATGTTGGCCCGCAAAAGAGTTCAGATCTGCTGTATTTGCTTCAACTCATTGTATGTTGCTTAAGATAATAGAGTGTGTATATATCACACACCAAGTGTATATAAAATAAAGTAGCATATAATAGTTTAATATAATTAAGTTTCAATTTGAAACAGGCCATGAACTCCCAAAGCAAAGGGACATTTTTGTTCTAATTATTTTGCATATATAAGCCTCAATTAGTTAAAGTGTGCATGTTTATTTAATTTGTATTTAAAAAAAAATATATATATTTAAAGGTGCTATAGAGCATATCAAGTCATTCACACAGCAAGTGACAAAGCTACACTTTTAAGTATTTCTATTTGTCTAATAATGTGTTGTAAAATATGAATGATCTTCATGTTTTGAATATTATTTATGGATATGGCATCACCAACTTTATTGATCAATTAAAAAATATACACAAGGGAAAATAGTTTTTTTTATCTGTATTTTTCAAAATTTGTAACCCAGTTTTATATATGAAAATGGCACTTGTTTCTACAGTAAAAGTGAACAACTTGTTGAGTTCCAAGTATCAATTTATTTTTTGTTTTCTTGTGGTTATGCTTTGAGCTGTTTTGTAAATAAAACCGTTTTTGAATTATGAAACTAATTTGTTCTTTCTGATTCCTTTTCTCCATAAAGTTCCGCTAGCTTTTTAAACTCTGGTCCCCAGTCATCAAGAAAAGTATAGTCCTGGTCAGAAGGTGTTCCTAAAGAATCTAAAGAGCTTATGGATCCTTCTTCAGATCTTTGACCCTCATAGGCGTATGTCTGTAAAGAGTCATATGGGGGGACACTTGGGTCACGGTCTGCTTCAGCCAACTTTTGATTGAGAAATTCCTGAACATTAATTGTTTCAACAGTAGATTGATCTTGATGTCTTGGTGTACACATTACTTCTGGTCTAACATCTCTCCTGTATTTTAAATCCTCCGCCGCAGACGGATTTCGAAGAGCTGAAATATCAAAAGCTTCAGTGTCTTCTTCCCCTCCTCCTTCATCATCATATGTTACTACATTTTCACGAACATCTTCTTCAGCAATTATTAGAGGCTCTTTTTTCCCTCGCCTAAGAGTTATAAAGAGAACAACAATAGCTGAAAAAAAGAGAGGAAAACATGTTAATGACCTAATATAAAAAAGGCCAGAAAAGTATCATCTTAATGGTTAAGACAAGTAGCTGATGTTACACAAATGTAACCATTATGTAGACGGTGGAAAAATAGTGTAGATCAATAGTCTCTACCTGAACCAATATATTTTTATGACATAATTATCAAAAAATTATATAAATCATAATGGTATCTCTTTAAAACAGCTGGCATGTGTATGACCAAACTAGAAAAATATTACAATTTGAGAGTCCTCAGTGGTTGATACCTTTTAATGACTAACTGAAAAGATAGTAACAAACAGCAAGCTGTCGAGACTACTCAGGTCTCTTCATCAGGCATTTACTAATACAAAATCTGAATAGTCGAATATTTGTAAACAACAGGACATACAATAGTGCAGTAAATAAGACAAGTGATGTGAAGCAGAACTATCAATGTGGGACAAGGAGAAACAGTTGTGGCAGTAAATATTGGAGCAATTCATAAATAAGGAGTGTGAAAAGTTTATAGTCCTTTGATTCAGGACTGGCCCAGGTTTGAGGTGCCCCAAATGGTCTGAAGGTCTGAAGAGCATATTCCTTAATTGATATAGAAATAAATTAATCATTGTGACACATTGCTTTTAGTGCGTCAAAGGCTGTCATTAGTTTGTACTCCCAGACTCTTCTGCTTCTGGGATTTGAGGATGAATCATATACGGCACTCTGGTAAAAGGTGATGAAGTGCCAGTGTAAGGTTCCAATCCCTTATTATTAGTAGTAGGGAGACTTGGCACTCAGTTGGATGCTTTGTAAAAGATGTGGACTAATTGACAATCAGGAACAGTCAGAATGCTCTTACTAATATTGACAATGTCACCATACTCCAGCACAGACGGCTCATACCCATACAGCTAGCACGATCAACTTTGCCTCCACTGATACGTTTGTGAATGGTAGGCATTCACTAGAAATTATAGCAATACAGCGAATTTCTGATGAAGGTCTATGATTGACTGAAACATCGATTAGCTGTATGTTACAGACTGTCCCTGGTTGTCGATAAATCCACATCTTTTGCAAAGCATCCAATTGAGTACCGATTCTCTGGGATTTGCAGTTTCCTTTCAATACCAAGCAATTTCATGTCCAGGATGCTGTGATCAAGACTACAAAAATGTTTGGCCACACAGATATTCTTCAAAAATACTTGCTACTTTGTGTTGGTATGTTGCATGAAATCCCAATAAAATACAATTAAGTTTGCTGGTTTAATTATTGAAAAATGTGGAAAAGTTCATGGGGTATTAACACTTTATCAAGGCACTCTAAGCTGTGCATTTAACTCCCTAATTTCCAGGATAGCTTGATCATCAGAAGTCCTCTGCCATAGTTTATTAACCCATTCCACAACATAATGAACCCTAGTACCAGGGAGTCAGTTAACTAATTAGTTGAGCTCATCTTGGTGACAAATTATTCTGTCTATCCTCCTGATTATACAATCATCTATAACCACCAACTATTTTACCCTAAACATATTTACATCTTCTAGGCAGTGTCCACTAGAGTTACCATATTTGAGAGTGATATCCTTGCATTTTCACTAAATTTGGCAATTTTGTTGGAATTACAGAAACAGGATAAAAGCAGCAAATCAAAAAAAGGTTTAATAACCTCATACATTAAAGAATATATCTATTTATATAATTGCCTTGTAATATTTTCATTTCCTGTTCTGTCCAGATGTCACTGTAACCCAGAATTCCAAGTGGAGGATGTTCACAGACCGCCATATTGGGACACCCAAGTGATGGTTATCTCAATATGGAAACTGCTGCTGGTACCAACCTATTGCAAAGAACCACCAGTGGAACACCGTCGCACCACACACACACTCACTTTTTACGCTGTATGCATCACACACACACTCACTCACATACTCACACTCACACACACTCAAACACTCACACACTCACACTATCACATACACTCACACTCACATTCACACACTCTCATACTCTCACTCACACTCACATTCACACTCTCACACTCACAGTCACATTCACACTCTCACACAGTCACACACTCTCACACACTGAGACTCACACACTCACACACACTCTCACACACTCAGACTCACATACTCACTATCACATACTCACACTCACACACTTACACTCACACACTTACACTCACATACTCACACTATCACACTTACACTCTCACACTCACTTTCATACCCACACACTCACATTCACATAGTTACACTCACACACTCACACTCACAGTTACACTCACTAACACACTCACACACTCTCACACTCACACACTCACACATTCACACACAGTCACACTCACACACTCAGTCACACTCGCACACTCACACTCTCACAAACTCACACTCACAAACTCACACACTCTCAACACTCACACTTTCACACTCACACTCACATTCAAACTCACACTTACAATCTCTCACTCACACACTCACATTCACATTCAGTCACACTCACTCACACTCACACACTCACAAACTCTCACACTCACACACTCACATATTCACACTTACTGACACTCACATTCTGACACTCCAATGACACTCACACAATCACACTCTCACACACTCTCACAGTCACACACACTCACACTCACACACTCTCACACTCACTCACACACTCACACACACTCTCACACTCTTACTGACACTCCCACTCACACATTCACACTCATACACTCACAATCTCACACTCACATTCACACACTCACAGTCACACACTCACAGTCACACTCACACACACACACACACACTCACAAACTCACACACTCACATTCACACTCTCACACTCACAGTCACATTCACACTCTCACACACTCACATGCACTCAGACTCACACACTCACACATACACACTCACATATTCAAACTCTCACACTCACACACTCACACACACTCACACAGCCTCTTGCGTGATACCACCTGTGGAACACCGTCGCAAACATGCTGCCGTCGGGACCAGCTGAATGATTCACTGACTGCCACCATCTTTCTCCAGGAAGAGCACATGCGCAGTTTTAATGTGACCGCCACTATCTGTCTGCGCAAAGATGGCAGCAGACTGATTTACTGTGCCTGTGCGAATTCCATGCAGGTGCAGTGTTTCATTCGACTGATCCTGGCGGCAGCTGCGCGACGTGTCTACAGTCAGAGGAGTTTTCCTATGAACGAAAGTTCATTTTAATAATTGACCGTGTCTGACCATGTACGGAGCATACCACATGTCCTGGGCAGATGAGGAAGCAAAAGACAATACTGACATTATAGCAGGGGATCACAGTGGATTCATTTTGTGAGGTAAAATTTTTCACTGACTGTTTTTAAAAAATATTTTACCTCACAAAATGAATCCTCTGCGATCTCCTGCTGCAATGTCAGTATTGTTTTTTGCCTCCTCCCCTGCCCAGGAGCTGTGGTGTAGCACATGGGGTACACAGGTCAAAGAAGAGATCACATGAGAGGAGAAGACAGCAGATGGGGGAGAGAGAGAGCGCACAGGGGTGAGAGAGACTGAGCACAGTGGGGGAAACAGCTCAAATGGGACAGCACATGAGGGGAGAACATAGCACAGGAAGGAGAGAGACAGCAGACAAGGAGATAGCACATGGGGTAGACAGGTCAAAGAAGAGAGCACAGACTGGAGAAGTCAGCATATGGGGTAAGAGAGAGTGGATAGGTGGGTGAGCACATGGGGGAGAGATTCTCAATGCTGCAAAGCCTGCTCCCATCGTGACATTACAGCCCTCCCGATGCGATAGCATTGGGCCTCCATCTAGCATTCATGTAACTAGTTTAAATTTGTTTTTCATTAATCTATGTAAGAAAACTTTTTTTTTTAGAAAACTGCAGTTTAGTTTATTTTTTCTATTTTGTTTTTATATAAGTTGAGCTTTAATATATTTTGTATGTCATTATGAAATTAAATTATTGAAGCTTAGTTAAGATTTTTCATTTTTTCTTTTCTAGCTAGGCAGAATTTGACAAGATTGCAGTTTCTGTCAAGCTGAAATGAATCATAAAATCACACAGTGCATGTCTATGCCTTGTCAATGTTCATCATAACCTAGAGCAAATGTTTCAGTATGTGACGTGCTCAGTGAGTGTAGCTCTTCGCTTTGTCTTTTAGACATAATGATAAACACAATTTTATACCATAACTTATATAACTGTTCTACCTTATTCTACATACAAAGTATGCTGAAGACACCTGTCTAGATCTAAAATTCAGGTTTAATAATGTATTTTCTTTGTAGACAATTATGGCATATCTATTGGAAGAATGTGGGTCACAAGTAGCAGCCACATCTCTTAGCAAACTGAATAGAAATGAGCTAACACATTTCTCTCCTAATTGATGTCTATTAAAGTTATATACGGTAAATAGTTGGGAAACCTGAAAAGTCTTCTATTCTCCTAAACATAATAAATAGATAAAATTGTGGATATGTCATAAATGTTTATAATGGAAACAATCTAAATAACTTATCTAATCTACAATATTTTATTTCTACCCCAATTATTCTGAAAGTGTTATGAGAAACCAAGCAGGTAGCTGTCTTGGTACTTTCAGAGCGAACCATGCTCATTGACAACTCATATTCCTTATAGGCACTCTATCAGCACAAAATGACTGTTCAAATCAAGCATAGGCACTCAGGGCTTCACAGCAGGGTCAATCATTTAAACTAACCTTGCCACCTGCTTGGTTTTCATATATCTCCACTACTGATGAACGAACGTGCTCGGATAACGTCTTATCTGAGCACGCCCAGGTGTTATTCCGAGCATCTGGGAGTGCTCGTATATTATGTTCGGGTCCCTGTGGATGCATGATTTGGCTCTTATACAGCCTCAACACATGCAGGGATTGCCTGCTTGTTAGGGAATCCCCTCATGTGTTGAGTCTATTTAACTGCCGCAAATCATGCAGCCGCAGAGACTCGAACATAATATACGATCACTCCCAGATGCTTAGATAACACCCGAATGTGCTCAAATAAGATGTTTTCAGAGCACATTCACTCATCACTAATCTCCACCCTTCTTTGGCTCTATGAAGCCAGAGCTGTCAACCAAAGAAAGGGGGTGGAGATGGTGGGAGCAAAGCCAACGGGAAGGTGTATCTAAACGATTGGCTCTGCCATGCAGCACCGAGTGTCGGGACTTAGTTTGAACAGTTATTCTGTGCTGACAGAGTCCATTTAAAAAATATAATGGTGTAATAGGATATTATAGAGTGAGCAAATTTGAAAATTGTTTTTATTCATCTATTATGCTTGTTTTATCTAGCACTAATATCTTCCCTGGTGCTTTACATTCATCTCCATAACTTACTTTCCCTATGTTAAAATTCTTAATTTCGTATGATTAATATTTAACACCCTACTAGTTCTCACCATCTACAGTAAATCCCCTATGATGAAGTGTGGAAGGAAACCCACTCTCAACCTCATTGCAGATTTAATCCTTGGTTGTATTTAAACCAGTTACCTCAACTTTCAAAGGGGACAGTGCTGTCCATTCAACCATGAGATAATATATGGATCTTTTCCCTGTTCAGGAGTTCCTACCCAAGTCTTGGATAAATAAATAATTTAAGATAGTTTTAACAATTTTTCTCTATTGAAAGTGGTAAAGTATTTCTTCAAATTTTTCATATTTGAATGAAAGTGCATTTTTTCAGTATGGAAGACATTAATTTACTCTCTGTATTTAGATGTAGACATAACTTTAGTAAACTAAAATTTGCTGAGTTAATCAACTTGATTATATTTATCTGCTTTTTCACTAAATATTTTGTGGATTTATTCACATATAGCTACTTGAAGTAATGGAAATCTCTTATCTCTTCACATCTGTGTATTTTTAAGGTTTTGTCCAGTGCAATAAAGTCACGACTTAAGGCACTGTCACACTTAGCGATTGCACCAGCGATCACAACAACGACACGACCTGGCGAAATCGCTGGTACGATCGCTATGTGATCGCTAGTTAGATTCCAAACACAAAGATCTCATCAGAGATCAGCGATCTGTATAACGACCTCTGCGGTCGTTGGGAAAACCTAGTCCCACCTGCGACGCTGGTGAAGTCGTTCATAAAGGGTGTCACACTCAGCGATTCAGGCTCACCAGCGGGACACCAACGACCAAAAAACAGCTCAGAACGTTCATGAGCGATCAGATCAGCGACATCGCAGCAGGGGCCACATCGCAGCTACATGTCACACACAGCTAAGTCGCCAACGAGATCGCTACTGCGTCATAAAATCGGTGACACATTATCGATCTCGTTAGCGATCTCGCTTAGTGTGACAGTACCGTTAGTACTGTTCTATGCTTTTCCGACAAAACTGTGAAGAAAGCGTCAGAAGTAATATTTAAAAAGCAAACATTTTCTGTTTGTCAGATAATAAAAGCAAATTTTGATCATTATTAAAGTTTTATTTCATCCCTTATTTGGACCAGATTGTACTATTAGTGAGGAAAATGAACTTTTTAATGAAAGAAGGGGAATAATCTGACAATGTGATAAACCCAATAGAAGCTTTCCTGACATAAAGGATCAGAGCATTAGGAACAAATAGGTAGTCAAGATGTTAGTTGGAAGAGTGAGAGAGAAAAGAGATAATGAATCTTTTCATGTGGGGTTTTAAAGCCTTTAGAAATAAACAATTAGGTTTAGAGTTTCAAAGAAATAATGAATTCTTCTGAGAGACTTAAAGGAAAGGGCGTCATGGCCTGAAGGTGCGCAAAGAAATCCCACTCCAACTACCAACATCCTTTCTGAAAAAATCTTGAGTATTTCCAAGGTCTTTGCAAGTGAGAAAGGATGACCTTGGTTCGGGGTAAAAATGGTAAAAAAAAAATGTTTCCATAAAATAACACTGCTTTCTTTAACTAACTGAGAGAATCATACTCATTTTCTTTTTGGAAAACTTGATCTTTATGGCTAAAGTTATCTAAGAATATATGCAACTTTCCAAATAATCCCCATTTTATACCCCTCCATCTTTAGCACAAACTTTCTTATTGTGTTTACCTTTCCTCATACCATTCCAAGATCATTCACACTTTTCCAAACATATACAATGTGTGGTATATTTGAAACTAAAAGACAAACACCAGTTTCATACACCAGAAAAAAAAAATATTGCTAAAAGCTTTCCTGTTTTTCAAAAAATGAGTAATAATAAATGTCATTTTGTCTACAATGGAGATGAAGAAGTTAATGATCTTCCTGTAAGGTCGAATGCATTTACTTGGATGTGTACAATCAAATATGCTGCTATAAGAAAAGGGTAAAAATGTTTTACATTCAGACCCATTGTAATACATATTGTGCACAAACTGCCATATTTATGATACTTACTAATTGCTGCAATCTCCTGTTAGCAAC
Organism: Oophaga pumilio; assembly: GCA_009801035.1. NCBI lineage: Eukaryota > Metazoa > Chordata > Amphibia > Anura > Dendrobatidae > Oophaga > Oophaga pumilio. Next base: position 32,720 of record VIAB01028338.1, read on the forward strand.
ACTCTTTTGATCGCCATCTGCACCATACGACTCACATTATGACTAGACAGATCACACAATGCCTATGTGCTGCACAGAAATCACTTTTTCACTATATATCTATTATACCATCAATATGGGACTGATAGAAATGTATTTAGAAAATGACTTTCAGCTGACACACAAGATCTGTGTGATATGGTGAGACAAGAGCATATATATATATCAAGGGTGAAGGAGTGGGACATTTGGGGCATTTTCCCCCGCCACAGCTGTCAAGAAGGTGTCGTCTGAGACTGATGGTCTGAGGGTGCAGCAGTCTGAGGTTTCTCCCAGGTGGGTGCAGTGTGCAGACCCCCAGAGTCGGGTTTGGCCTAATTCAGCTCAGAGATTTTGTAAAATTCTGGCTTCCAGGATTCAACTGTTCTCATGTCTGTGGGAATGAGAACTTCAGAGTCAAGGTATGACAAAAGACAGTAAAGGCAGAAAATGGGAGGGTAGAATATGTGAGATGACAGTATTATTAGAGGTACTGCAATTGTGTGAGGAGACAGTATGGGCGAGGGTACTGGTAAAGTGTTAGGAGTGTGTATGGGCAGGATAGGGGATTGGAACATGTGAGGAGACAGTAAAAGTAGAATAGGGGGTGTGTAACAGGTGAGGAGGGTGTAAGGGTAGGGGAGCTGAGAATAAATGAGATAATAGTATGGGCAGGGGGGCTGTGAATGCATGAGGATCAGTATGAGCAGAAGAGGGGAATATGTGAGTATGGACCAGGGATCTGGGAATGAGTGAGAAGACAGAAGGATCAGGAGACTTGGAATGTGTGAGGATACCGTATTGGCTGGGAGGGCTGTGGATTTGTGAGGAGTCACTATGAGCAGGAGGACTAGTAATGTGTAAGGAGACAGTATAAACAAGAAAGATGGAATAAGTGAAAAGAAAGTATGGGCAGGGGAGCTGGGAATGAGAAAAGTGACAGTAGGGTTAGAGGGGCATGGGATTGTGTGAGGGTACAATAGTTTGGGGAGTGTCAGGGAATATGTGAGGAGACAGTATGGGAAGTTGAAAGCTTAGAATAAGTGAGGAGACAGTATGAATTGGAGAAATGTATGAGAACTGTCTCCAAACTTATGGACAGGAACAGAATGTGTGAGGAGATATTATAGGCAGGAGGGGGTTAGGGGTGTAATGTGCAGGTAGAGAGTATGGGCTAGAATGAGAGTGGAATGTGTGAGTAGACAATATGAACAGGGGGAATGGGAATGTGTGAGGAAACAGTATTAGCAGGGAAAATATGTGAGGAGAACTGTGTGCATACTGATAGGCAGGGGGAAATGTGCAAAACATCAGTATGGGAGTGGGGGAAAGTGTAAGGAGACAGTATGGGCAGGAGGGGTGCAATGTGTGAGGAGATAGTATGAGCAGATGATGGTCTGGAAATGTGTGAAGGAACTGTCTCCATATTGATGGGTGTAGAGGAATGTGTGAAAAGACATTATTGGCAAATGAGGGGGATGTCAGTACTTCAGGGTAAGGGTGACATCAGTATCAGGTCAGCTGATGATGCTACTAAATTACTGGGTAAGGAGAAAGTATGGTCAGGGGGGCTGGGAATGTGTGAGAAGACAGTGTGTGCAGAGGGATGGGAATGTGGGAGGAGACAATATTAACAGGAGAGGGGTGGTATGCGTTGGGAGACAGTATGGGCAAGGGGGGTGAAATGTATGACTAGATATCATAAGCAGGCAGATGGGATTGTATGAAGAGACAGTATGGGCAAGAAGGAGGGGGATGGAATGTCTGAGGAGACAGTATGAGAAGAGGGGCAGGGAATTTGTGAGGAGAACTGTCTCCATACTGATAGGCCATGGGAAATACGTGAGGAGACAGTATGGGCTGGGCAAATGTAAAGAAACATTAAGGGAAGGTAAATAAGTAAGGGGACAATTTTGTGCAAAAAGTGTATAGAACACATTATAGAAACTATGAAATTATGTAGTGTGGGAAAGGATAGAAAGGGGCAACAAGAGGGACAGTGTGAGGGCACAGTATAAAGGGGACAGTATCCAGAGGGGGAGCATAAGGAGGGGTCATTGTATAGAGACTGGACAATATAAGGGGCACAGTGTGCGTAGACAGTGTGAAGAAGCACCCAGGATGGAATAGAGAGGACAGTGTAGAAGCCATATACCGTAAGAGGGATAAAATAGGGGTCATATTTTGAGCAGAGAGCATGATGAGAGTCACTTTTTCAGTGCTACAGATTAGGTCAGATATTTTCATTCAAGAGTTTATAATGATGCTGTAATTTTTGAAGCTAGACACAGTGTTGATCACATTGTGCAGATTAGTATTAGGTTGGGGTCACACTTGCGAATGTGATGCGAGAAACTCGCATCAATACCCGGCACTGCCACTGGCACTCGAACCGGAGTGTGCGGCTGCATAGAAATACATGCAGCCACACACTCCGGTCCCGAGTGGCGGCGGCAGTGCTGGGTATTGATGCGAGAGACTCGCATGAGTTTCTCGCATCACACTTGCAAGTGTGACCCCGGCCTTAGAATGATGCTGATAAATAGCTATTGGGGTATTTTTTGCATTTTCAATTTTCCTCCTCTAAGTGTCATGCATTATTTATTTTTTCTTTGACATAGCAGTATGAAGGCTTGGTTTTGTAGAATGAATATTTGAGTTTGAATTATACTATTCACTTTACCATATAATGAAATGAAACATGGGTACAAATTCTAAGTAAGGTGACCTGACCACATGATTCTTCAGGTCAATATAATTGCAACATTAACAAATTTTTAGAGCTTTTTTCTTTTTTAGTGGCTTAAAAATTGCACACCTTTGTAAAAAAAAAATTTGTTTTGTCATTTTCAGAGACCCATGGCAGGTTTAGTTTCCCATCAATAGGGCAGTGTGAGGGCTTGTTTTTTGGAATGTCAAACTGCAGTTTTTATTGGAATAATTTTGGTGTACCTACAGATGTAACGAATTGAGATATTACGGCACAAGAAAGTGTAATTTAACACCGTACATCATCACATCAGTAAATGCTTTGTGCTATGTTCAGTTTATCCTAATCCTCCTAAGTGAGATAACCTTCTGTAACAAATTATGAAGATCATGCGATATTTGTCATATCTGTACAACATTTTGATCACCTTTTATTGCATTTTTTGTGGGAGGTGCAGCAACCAAAATATGGCAATATTTGCTTTGGGATTATTTTTTCTTTATAACATTTTCTGTATGGGTTGAACAATTTTACACTGCCATAAATATCTATAGATGTGGCAATATCCACAGAAATAAAGTAGCTGGAAACTCCATTTACTTGATATGAATATGGTAATATCAAAAAGAATTATTTTTATATTTTTCTAATTTCTTTTTTTAACCCCTTCATGACCCAGCCTATTTTGACCTT
>VIAB01028339.1:9610-36140 GCA_009801035.1 Oophaga pumilio
GCCTGCTCAGGGCCCCGGCACTTGCCCGGTATGCCGGGTGCTGATGCCGGCCCTGCTCCTGCCACTCCACCTCCATTGCTTCTCCACTTTCTGATGGACTTTATTTACAGCAGTGACATCATGTTTATAACGTGATTTTTTTTATAAAACTGGACAACCCCTTTAACAAAAACAAGAGGGAGTACTGGATTGGTGATATTGAAGCAATGGGGGGATTTGCCAGGTGACCACTGCACCCAATTGATGTCCTCAACAGTCTCAGTCAGGCATAACTACAGACCACAGTGATTGGTTTGGTAATGGTTGGCATATATTTACTGTATTGCAGTTCTCAAAGACACCTTGGACTACTGAATCCATGGACAATTGGGTAATTAACAGGTGAGTATTAGAGATAAATAGATAGATTGTAACAAATATACATTTTTGGGATCCGTTTTGCATGAATTCAGCAAAATGGTGGCCATGTAGCCACAATTGGGTTATATTTTAAGGTCTGGCAAAGGGGTATTAAAGCAAAAAACTCTTATACTCACCTAACCTCAGCCCTTCCCATACTTTGTCATCAAGGCCCATGTGACCGCTGGGGCCTAATCAGTGGCAGCAACACCCACCTGAAGCTTGGAGTGAAGGAAGATCAGACCGTAGATGATAATTAGATTATAATCTGATGTGACATCTATGAGAACTCAAGCCGCAAAAAGAAATATCCTGGAAGTGCATTGTCACGACCCCAGTGCACTTCCAGGCAAATTTGCATGAGACTTCAGAGTTTGATTTCTCAGCACTGGCACATCGGATTACTGCAAGATAGATATCATTCTTCTTCTTATATAGCCATGTCACTAATTTCGATAGTAAAATATTCCTGACAATGATCTTTACACCTTTTCACCCTACATCGCCATAAATTAAAAAATAAAGATATAATTTTTTGCTTTCTGAGCAATACTCCGAATAGTTTTATCTTCTCTCTACACAACAGGCGCCAATTACTATACTGCTGGCCTGCAGCGATCATGTACCATCACCTTTACCACTCCTTCTGCCAGAGAGAGGAAGATGACTCAATCCAGGAGGAAGCATTTTTTCTCAATAAATACAGAATTTTCTTTTTTTTTTTCTTTTTCCAGTTTTTAAGGTTGGGGAAAGAAGTAATGGCCTAAACCTTTTTTAAAGCTGAAAGGGCAAATAAAAATACAAAGAAGGCTCTTCATGATTTCGAGGTCAGTGTTCTGCGCTTGTTCCTTTAACATCTTTGGCAGATTTATACATGACTGGTTTGATCCTTTTACTGTACCGGGAGATATGTAAAATCTCACAGCAAGTCTTGGCAGGTAAAGGAACGCGCAGCGGCAGAACACAGACTGAGTGCACAAAACACAATGCAAACTGGAATGTTAAAATCTAAGCAGCAGGTTGCAAAGAGAATTTTTCTTGCAGAAACCTGAAGTGACATATTGGAAGGTCTGGGTATAGTACAATCATTCAGGGGATCGATAATCGCTCCAGAATTTTCTTGGCAAATTGAGAAATTAGAATTTGCACGGCTAAAATGAGAGCTGGCAGATTCATAAGCAGCTCAGAATAACTAGGACAGTACAACATTGGCGCAGTCTATACGATGATGTGTCACTGGAGCTGTCCCTCTGCATGGCTTCATATTAATGATGGACAGAAGATCATGGCAGCTGAGCCACTCCATACATTTCTATTAATAATGGACACACGGCAGCACTGCATTCAGCCCACAGTGAGCGTTCCTTTGTGTGTGTGCACAGGATAAAAAGTAACATTCTCTTGCTTTGCAAAATTGCTTTTTTTTAAATAAATTTTTCTAAATAATGAATATTATGGTTCTATAAAAATAGTCAGATCACTTATGGGAAAGAATCACTGTGTCCTGTCTTTACTCTTAAGAACAAAGAAGATCATCCCTACATGCATTTGTCGGCAGTAAGGCTGCAAACAGTCTACCTGCAAACCTACGCTATGCTGTGGCACTTAAAAGCTATGATCATTGAAAAATGATTTCTACATACTAGTTACATTTAGTTGATAAAATTGCATTCCATTTCAGTCTGCAATCTTCATTCGTTCATTCATTTTCAGACGTCCGATATGGAGTTCACAACCTTATAGAAATTTCATTTTTTTTTTCTCTTGTGGGATTGTCACTCCCAGTAATATAGGCTGGTCATAGAAAAATGATTTTTACATGTTACTAGTTACTTTTAGTTGATAAAATTGCATTCCGTTTCAGTCTGCAATCTTCATTCTGTCATTTATTTTCAGGCACCCGATATGGAGTTCACAGGCTTATAGAAATTTCAGATTTTTTTTCTCTTGTGGGAGTGTCTCTCTCAGTAATATAGGCTGAATTTGAGATCTTTGCTTATCAAGGGTGCTTCTGACTTCACTGCTAATATATAAGCACAGCTTCTATCCCACACTTACTATCTCTTCATATGCTTTCCTCCTTGTGTATATCCAGTTTTCTTTGTCTTTCCCCTTACTCCTCTCTTAAAATGGAGCACCACTCCCAGAGTGTTTTTTTTTTCAATGCTGGAGTGGTGCTTATAACCTATCCTCCTGTCCATAGTTTTATACTTACCCACCAGCGTCTTCACTTTTCATAGGCGCTGCTTCAGTCTCACGGCACCATTTGGTGACTGCCACTTCTGATTGGCTGGAAATCAAATTTAAAAGTCACAAACTCTCAAGGCAAGTCTATGAGACCCATAAAGAGGCTTTCATAGACCTGTATTGAAAAGTGACCTCCATTTTTCTCCATCAAGCACTGGATGTCACTATGTGACAGTTTTCGGTAAGAAAGGAGTGACTCAAACTGTCCCTGGAACTGGGACCCTAACTAACTCTGTCCCAGTGTACTCTTGAAGGTAGAGAGGCCAGAGTCTCCAACCTTACTTCTTTTACCTGTTAAACCATGATCTGTCCTTTCCCCCACCACATGAGGCATGGAACAGATATTTAAGGTAAACAAGACTCAAAGACAAAACAGGGAAAAGAGAAAACCTCCATCATACAAAGGTACTAACCAACAATAGGGATGAGAATAGTGAAAGGCAGGAATAAATTAAATGGGAACAGGGACCGGGAGATAAACACACATGTACTAGAGCAAACCATATGTTTGGGTTGGCAGATTGCACTAAATAAAACAAATAATAAAGTGCAATCGCAACCCGGGGTCCACCGTGCAGAGATGTACAACTGCTGCTAATGTGAACAATGACGGTACGGAGTAGCAAACGTTCACCTTAAGCACACTGTGTTAATGCCACACAATGTGAACGAAACGCAGAGTACCATGCTCCGTTAATTCACGAAGCGGTACAGAACTAAAGAATACAAAGTGCAATACCCTGTTAATTCCACAGGAAAAATAGCTGACGCTAGATATAAAACCCTATGCCTGAACTGAGTAATGGCTAAAGAGTTGAACTTGCTCTGACTGAACTGTGCAAATCGCACACGTGAACGAAACAGATGCAGAATCACCCCAGTCCTGAAGCTACAAAACCTGTGCCTAACCGGCATCCTAAGCTTATAGCAGACTAGGCTCTGGCACTGAGCCAAGGGCATGAAACCGCAGCAGTGTGCAAGCTATCTGCCAATGCATTCACACACGGAGCAAATGGATACATGCAGCTGTACAGGCAGAGTGGTAGAGTATCCACACACACACCAAACATGAAAGATACTAGCACGCCCTCGTGTGCCGCTGAAAGCCTTTTAAACCCTAGGCTCCACCCCAAACACTCACGCCCAGCCGGCCGTGACACTGCCAGTGGACCAATCTGGAACTGCCACATCACCAGAGCAGCTGACATCCAAACAGCAATGAGAAGACGCCACATCACGGACATGCTCAGTAAGGTGATCTCCGGACTTAGGCTCTAGACCGCAAGGTGGTGCCTTTATCATAGTCTTGGCTGGAGAGCCGGAAGTAACCAAAGGTATACTTTGAGCCTGAGCAAGACGCTGGGACCGACGTCTGTGCAGAGCAACAGCCGCAGCTGTCGGGCCTGAATGGGAGACCATAGCACAAGACAGTGCTTGGGACCTATCCCACACAGTGGGAGATTCCCGGCACCTAACATTACCCCCCCCACTAACATCCTCCTTCCGGTGATGTTCGCCACGCTCGGAGGCTTCAACAAGCTGGGGTGCATGGATGTGCTCTTGCTCGTCGGCTGAAGCTCTCCTTTGCTCCAAGCGCTTAGTGGTCTTTTTGGTACTACAGTGACTACCCCGTTTAAAGGTATGTGCCCCAGAGTGACCCACCGGCTGAAGATTACTTGGCACGTGGATTTTGCCCGAGGGCACCTGGGCCTTAAGACACAAACTCTCACAGAAACTACCCCATTTCTGTATGCTCCCTGTTGCCCAATCGATCTGGGGTAAATGGAGGTGCAGTCAAGGCATCCCCAGTAGTACCTCATCCATACCCTCAGATAATAAGAAAAAAGAGACTAAAACCTGATGTTTTGGAGACATAGTGAGAGTAAGGGGTTTAGTCTGATGGGAAATCAGAGCTGGTAAAACAGACTCATTATCTACCCGAATGGACATCGGCTTAGGCATAACTAATGGAATTTCATGCCGTTGGGCGAAGTTAGCAGGCATGAAATTGCCCTCAGCCCTGGAGTCCACGCAAGCCTCAGCATTGAGAGTGGTCGACCCAAACATCAAAGAAACCCCAAAGGATAATTTGGAAGGCACATCAACTGGAACTAGTGAGCCTCTCCCTAAAGCCAGTAGATGCTGTGACTCCCTCTGACACTTGGGACACTTATTGGCAGAATGGCTGACTTGCCCACAGGCAAAACAAGTCGGTTGTGGATGTACAGAGCGGGTGTTAGATTCTGCCCGAGAGACATCCTTGGGTTCTACAGAAAAGCTCGTCAGAGCCGGAGATTCTAAATGATTAGCAAAGTTTGGGGCTAACCGAATCCCTTGTCTATTCTGATCTCGCTCCAATCTCTGCTCAGCATGCCGAAGATCTGTGTGGGTGGACACGGATATCAAATCCTACTGAATAGTGGGAATCTCCCTAGAGGCCAAAGCATCTCTGACATGATCTGCTAAACCCCTCCAAAAGATTGGTATCAGAACCTTATCAGGCCAGTCCAATTTGGAAGCCAGAGTACGAAATTGGATGGCGAATTGACTAGTCATGGATGAACCCTGAGTTAATGGCATGAGTAGTAGTGCTGTATCATGGGTTACTTGTGGCCGCAAGAAGACTTCTTTCAGAGCACCTAAAAAATGAGAGGCGTTGAGAATCAGTAGGTCATCTCGCTCCCATAACGGCGTAGCCCACTCCAACACTCTGTCTGACAAAAGGGAAATCATTAGTGATGAGCGAGCACTACAATGCTCGGGTGCTCATTATTCGTTTCGGGTCGAGCAAATTGGAATACTCGGGTACTCGACCCGAGCAACAAGCCCAATGTAAGTCTATGGGAAAACCAAGCATTTTTGCCGCGATCCACCTCGGGGGTCCTTTTAAAGTCTAAAAATGTCTAGAAATGATGGAAACACAGCTCAAATGACATGGAAACATCATGGGGAATGCCCTTGGAAGCATTTCTGACTGCCAGGTCACAGCTGTGAGCAATGTTGTCAGAGTCTTTCGCCATTTTTACAGGCACACCAAAAAACATACAAAAACGAAACCAAAATGGATTTGCCTGGGAAATATGTAAAGGAGCATCCTTCCCAGGCTAATGACTTTTATATAAGGCAAAATAATTAACCCAAAGTAAAAAAGTTCCTCCACCAATTTGTCTATGTTCATAAGTAGCGTTTTTGATGCATTTTTCAAAGTTACATTGCTTTCAACCAATACAAATGCATTTACTGTGAAATGTCATTGTAGTATTTAACAACCTTAGCTGGCCATGTGGTGTGTGACACATCATCAGACACATCTTGTTTCATTTATGAAGCAGGGACTCTTCAAGTCACAAAGCCAATTTTTATAGGGGCATCAGGCAGCATTAATCTTCTAAAGTGGCCAATATTAAACAGTGGGTCATCTATACTGTTATTGCCTAGGCACTGAGTGGCTGGGCTGTCAAAAATTAGGACCCAACCCAATACCCCTGTGATGAGACGCACTGGAGGGCCTCATGAAAAAGTGTTCAAATTATAAGAAAATAGGTCTCCCATAGTGTTAGCTTATGCATTAAATGCAAGGTCTGCCCTGCAGCTAAGTAACACGCACCCCAATAAGCCTTTGAACCCAGGTACTGGATGGCCACAGGAAAACTAAGTTCACATTACTCTTTTGCCACTGCCTTACTGTTAGCTTCTTCATTGCATGCAAGGCCCGCCCTGCATCAAATTGAAACGCACCCCAAAAAGGCTTAGAAGCGACCTAGTGGATGTACACAGGAAAACCATGTTCACAATACTCTTTTGCCACTGCCATACTGTTAGCTTATGCATTGAATACAAGGGCCCTGCCTGCATCAAATTCAAACACACCCCAAAAAGGCTTTGAAACCACGTACTTGATGGCCACCTGAAAGCATTCTTCCTAATAATTTGTTACCCCCATATTGTTTGGCTACGCAGTGAATAGTTGAGCCTGAAGACCCGGCAATGGAAAATTGCAGTGTTGATGGTAAAAACCCAGCGGTGGGCAATTGCAGTGTTGAAGCTGAAGACCCATCGGTGGACCATTGCAGTGTTGGCGCTAAAGACTTTGCAGTTTAAAATTGCATTGTTAACACTGCAGAACTGGCAGTGGACAATTGCAGTGTTGATGCTAAAGACCTGGCAGTGGACAATTGCAGTGTTGATGCTAAAAACCCCGCGGTGGACACTTGCAGTGTTGACGCTGAAGACCCAGCGGTGGACCATTGCAGTGTTGGTGTTAAAGACCTTGCAGTTTAAAATTGTATTGTTGATGCTGAAGAACCGGCAGGGGACAATTGCAGTGTTTATTCTAAAGACCCTGCGGTGGACAATTGCAGTGTTGAGGCTGAATAACCGGCAGTGGACAATTGCAGTGTTGATGCTAAAGACCCAGCGGTGGACAATTGCAGTGGTGACTCTAAAGACCCTGCAGTGGAGCATTTCAGTATTGAGCCTGAAGAACCATCAGATAATTGCACTGTTAAGGCTTAAGAACATGCATTGATCAATTGCTGTGGTGAGTCTGAAGACCCTGCATTTTAGCATTGCATTGTTGAGGCTGAAGAACTGGCATAGAAGAATTCCATTGTTGAAGAATATTAACAACCAACAAAGTTCACATCATTATTAAGTGGGTCTCCCATACTATTTTCCTATGCATTGAATGGAAGGCCTGCCCCAAATTTGGTCAAACGAAAATACCACTTTGAAGAGACGTGTATGAAGTCCTCCTAAAAATCAGTTTCCATTACAAAAGGAGCGGGTCTCCTATACCTGTAATGGCCATACACTAAGTGCATAGGCTTAAAAACATTTTCCCATGGGGTGGGGCACATTAACCGACTATATAAATATTTGTAGTTACGGTATTCTAAACACCCTTGCAAAACAATGTAGTGGCTGTATCATCACGGAACACGTTCACCCGGGTGATCTAGTGGTGGTGTCTGAAGAGATGTGGAGTGTGGCCTGTGAAAAAGGTCTTCCCAGTTTAAAGGAGCTGGTCTCCTATACTTGTAATGCATATACACTAAGTGCATAGGCTGAAAACGTTTTCCCCTGGGGTGGGGCACATCAACCAAAAGTGTAAATATTTGTAGTTACGGACATCCTAAATACCCTTGCAAAACAATGTAGTGGCTGTATCATCACGGAACACGTTCACCCTGGTGATCTAGGGGTGGTGTAGGAAGAGACGTGGAGCATGGCCTGCAAAAAAGGTCTTCCCAGTTTAAAGGCGTGGGTCTCCTATACTTGTAATGCACAAACACTAAGTGCATAGGCTGAAAAACATTTTCCCCTGGGGGTTGACACCTCAACATAGAGAGTAAACATTTTTGTAACAGGCATCAAAACACCCTTGAAAAAATTTCTACTGGCTGATAATAACACACCAAATAGCCAAAGTCAGGAAGCATATACCCATGTGCCGGTGTGAAGAGGTGCATAAAAATACACCTCCCAAAAAAATATACTGTATTGAAGGTTATGTTTCGCTGTTCTCATTCGTTGGTGTACAGAGTCAGCCTGTCAGCATTTTCTGTTGACAGGCGGATGCGCTTATCAGTTATTATTCCACCAGCGGCACTCAAAACCTGCTTTGACAAAACGCTAGTGGCAGGGCAGGCCAGGACCTCCAAGGCGTAGAGAGCCAGTTCATGCCACGTGTCCAGCTTGGATACCCAATAATTAAAAGGTACAGAGGAATCACGGAGGACATTGGTACGGTCAGCTAAATACTCCTTCAACATCTTCCCAAACTCTCCAGGCCTTGTGAGACTACCCCGTGACTCTGGTCCAGGGCGATTGGAGGGTCTGAGAAAAGTGTCCCAGTACTTTGCCAGTGTTCCCCTGCCTCTGCTGCATTCTAGATGGGACACTTTCACCTCTACTCCTTGGTTGGCCAACGAACTGTGACCTCTGCCACCAGCGTTTTCAGATGGGAATTTTTTCAGTAATTCCGCAACAATGGCCCTCTGCATCATTTTAACACACTTATCTGACTCTGGAATAAGAGATGGAAAGTTCTCCTTGTAGCGTGGGTCTAGAAGTGTCACAAATCAGTACTAAGTGTCCGTAAAAATTTTGATAATGCGAGGGTCACGGGAAAGGCAGCGCAACATAAAGTCTGCCATGTGTGCCAGACTGATAACTGGCAAGCCTTCCATGTCCTGACCAACAGGAAGACTGACCATGCTGTCCTCCTTCTCCTCCCTGTCCTCAGGCCATCCACGCTGAACAGACGGTATGACAGTTGTGATTGTAGTACCGACTATAGCGCCGGAAAGTAGCTCCTGTTCTTCCTCCTCTTCCTCATTGTCAACCAATCCATGTTGGGATGACATGAGGCTGGGCTATGTGTAATCACCCTGTATGGTTCCTTGTTCCATCTCATCGTGCTTCTTCAATGCATCCTCTTTGATTGTGAGCAGAGAGCTTTTCAGAATACAGAGAAGCGGGGTGGTGACGCTAATTATGGCGTCAACCCCGCTTACCATCTTGGTGGACTCCTCAACGTTTTGTAGGATGTTACATATGTCTGACATCCATGTCCACTCCTGACGTCTTATATGTGGAGTCTGAACTGAATACCAACGTCCTTGTTGATGCTGGTACTCAACAACGGCCCTCTTCTGCTCACAAATCCTTTCCAGCATATGCAGTGTAGAGTTCCAATGCGTGGGGACATCACACACCAGTTGGTGAGCTGGAAGCTGCAAACGCTGCTGAAGCATGGAAAGAGTGGCTGAAGCTGTAGCTGACTTTCTAAAATGGGCACACAGGCGGCGTACTTTCACAAGCAGATCCGGAAGCTCCAGGTAGGTTTTGAGAAACCGCTGAACCACCAGGTTAAGCACATGGGCCAGGCATGGTACGTGTGTGAGCTCGCCTCACCTCAGAGCCGCCACCAGGTTATGGCCATTGTCACACACAACCATGCCTGGCTGTAGGTTCAACGGTGTCAGCCATGTACCTGCCTGCTCTGCCCACAACTCTTCAGCATTGTGAGGTTTGTCACATAAGCATATTAGCTTCAGCACAGTCTGTTGACGCTTGGCTGAGGAGGGGCTGCAGTACTTCCAGCTTGCGACTGATGTGGTCATTTCAGAGATGCAGGCTGAAGAGGAGGAGGATGACGTGCAGGAGCTGTAGACTGTGGGGGCAACACTGATTGAGCTAGGGCCCGAAATCCTCGGCGTTGGTAGGACGTGCTCCATCACAAGGTCAAACTGGGTCCCGGCTTCCACTATGTTAACCCAGTGTGCTGTCAGCAAGTTTTAACGTCCATTACCAAAGGACTTGTCCACTTGTCAGTGGTTAAGTGTACTTTCCCTGTAACTACATTGTTGAGGGCATGGTAATGGTGTGGGACATGTGTTTGCGTAATGCTGGGATGGCACACCGGGAAAAATAGTGTCGGCTGGGAACAGAGTATCTTGGCACAGCCGCCCCCATCAGGAAAGCTTCAGTCTCCATGAGCCTAAAAGGCAACATGTCGAGCACAAGCAGACGAGAAATGAGTAAATTTAGTACTGTTGCCTGTGGGGCATTTGCTGCGTATTTCCACTTTCATTACAATGACTGGGGTATGGACAAATGAAGGCTGCGCTGGGACAAGGACATGGACGGGCTTGCTGATGGTGGTAGTTGAGTATGTGCAATGACAGGTGCAGGGCAGGAGGCATTTTCACAGGCACCATGGACAGTGGATTGGCTTCCATGCACAACAGCGGAAGAAGCTGTGGTGTCAGCCGCAGACACTGTCCTGACCTTGAGGTTCAGCCCACAAAATCGGGTGCTTCGCTGCCATGTGCCTGATCATACTGGTGGTGGTCAGGCTGGTAGTTTTGCTACCCCTGCTGATGCGGGCATGGCAGATGCTGCAGATGGCCTGTTTGGAGTTATCGGCAGAGTCTTTAAAAAACAACCAGACTCAGGAAGACCGATCAGTTGTAATGATAACTTCTGTCATGTTGGTGTTACAAGGAACGGTTGCCCGCCTGTCTGCAGCCACCACAGTGCTTCTTCCTGCCTGTTGTGGTGCTATGCCTGCCTTCCCCTGTGTGCTGCTGTCCTCGCTCTGCATGGCATCCTGCCAGTTTAGGTCAGTTACTATATCATCCACCACCTCCTCTTCCACTTCCTCACCCTGGTCCTCCTCCTGACTTTCTGGCAATTGTGTCTCATCATTGCCCACCTCTTGTGACACATTCCCACCGTCGCCTTCATGTGAACGTGGCTGCTCAAATATTTGGGCATCGCTACATGCACTCTCAGTTTGCCCCGCTTCAAGTGGACCGGACGAGAGGCCAGAATCTATAAATGGACAACTGATCAGCTCTTTGGAGTGTTCAAGTGTGGGATCAGTTGTCTGCAGGCACTCGGCATGGGAGGTGGAAGGAGGATCAGGGTGAGAAATATGCGGTCCATACTCACGGCTACTCAGACCGTGTGGAAGACATGGTACTGTTGGTGGTGCCAAACTGACTGGAAGTATTATCCACCATCCAACCAACTACCTTTTCACGCTGCTCTCGTGTCAAGAATGGTCTTTTGCTTTCCCCTATGAATTCTGACAGGAATCTGTTGTGATAAGATGTGGGTGTTTGTTGTGGCACAATTGCAGCTTGCCCTCTGCCTCTGCATGCACCATAACCATCACGTCCAGTTCCCCATCCCTTGCCACGCCACTTTCCCATTTTAAATGTAGTACAATATTTTCAACGTTCAATAAAAAAGTCACAATTTGGAGCAAAATTAGATGTAATCCTTGTGCAGGCAAAACACACTTTCAAATATCTGGAATGTACTTTATGTGTTTAACAAACTGTTGTCACTGTCAATAACTGTGGCAAGATGAAGAAAAAACTGTCTAATGAAGCCCTGAAATGTCACAATTTTTAGTACACAGAGAGATAGGAGTCTGACACAGATACCACACTGGTCATTCTATGTAGCCTGTATTTTTTTAGTTTATACCCCAAAATATAGTACAGAACTAAGGTAACAGACAGCAAATACAGTGGAATGTAGGCCTGAATTGCCGCAATTTGTAGGCAACAAATAGCTCAGCCGTCTGACAGCGATACCACACTGTTCAATATGTGGGCAGTATTTTTTCAATTTTTAGCCCTAAATAGTGTTTACAGCTAGGGTAACACAGCAAAAAGTGGTGAACGGAAGCCTCCAAAGCACACTTTCTAACCCTCAGATACATGAGGAGTGTCACAAAGATACAGGACTGCTCAATATGTTGCCGGTCATTTTGTATTTTTTACACCAAAAAAACTGTTTTGAGCTACGGTAGCGCATCAAAAAAAGCTGAAGGGAAGGCTCAAAAGCACACTTTCTAGCCCACAGATAGATGAGTCATGCCACTGAAATACCAGACTGTTCGATATGAGGATGGTATTTTTCTTTTATTTTTTAGGCCAAAATAATGTATACTAGACCTAGGGTAGCAGACAGAATACTAAAAGGCAAGGTAGGGCTGAAAAGCAACTATTTGTAGAGAACAGATACACCTGGTGTCTGACGGAGATAACAGACTGTTCAATATGTGCCCTGGGGTTTTTTAAAAAAATTTTTTTTTACCCAATAAGACTATCTAGAAATAGGGTAAGACACAGCAAAAAAAGGGTAATGTTTCCCTGATGTGTCACAATTTTTGGCACACAGAGATAGGAGTCTGACACAGATACCACACTGGTCATTCTATGTAGCCTGTATTTTTTTAGTTTATACCCCAAAATATTGTTTAGAACTAGTGTAACAGACATAAAATACAGTGGAATGTAGGCCTGAATTGCCACAATTTGTAGACTACAAATAGCTCAGCCGTCTGACAGCGATACCACACTGTTCAATATGTGGGCAGTATTTTTTTTAATTTTTAGCCCTAAATAGTGTTTATAGCTAGGGTAACACACAGAAAATAAAGGTGAAAGGAAGCTTCCAAAGCACACTTTGTAGCCCTCAGATACATGAGGCGTTTCACAGAGTGCCTGACAATCCCTGCATGTTCATTGGCGCTCTAAAGAGCGCCAAAATTGCAGGGCGGAGACCCGAGCTCCTGCCGAATAATACCGGAAATGCTCGGTGCTCACCGAGTACACCAAGTACAGTGATACTTGGGCGAGTAACGAGTAGTGGCAAGCACGTTCGCTCTTCACTAGAAATCACAAATCCCACCTTGGTTCGCTCAGTTGGAAATCGTGAAGCCAATAACTCTAGGTGGATTGAGCACTGATTCATGAACCCTCTGCAGGCCTTGCTGTCCCTTGAAAATTTATAGGGCAGCAAAAAACGTGGTACAGGTGGAAACAGACACCGCAGCTGAAACCATATAGGCTGCTTTGCTAGCTGCCTAATCCGCTATGGCAGCGAAATTAAGCTGCCCACTCGTCCGCCATTCCTAGCCAGACTCTGGCGCTATATACTGTTAGGGTTGGCAGATTGCACTAAATAAAATAAATAAGTGCAATCACAACTCAGGGTCCACTATGCAGAGATATACAACTGCTGCTAATGTGAACAATGACGGTATGGAGTAGCGAACGTTCACCTTAAGCACACTGTGTTAACGCCACACAATGTGAACGGAACACACAGTACGATGCTCCGTTAATTCATGATGCGGTACAGAACTAAAGAATACAAAGTGCAATACCCTGTTAACGCCACAGGGAAAATAGCTGACGCTAGATATAAAACCCTATGCCTAAACAGAGAGATGGCTAAAGGGTTGATCTCGCTCTGTGACTGAACCGTGCCAATCGCACATGTGGACGAAACAGATGCAGAGTCAAGCGGCTAATCACCCCAGTCCTGAAGCTACAAAACCTGTGCCTAACCGGCACCCTAAGCTTATAGCAAACCACAGCAGTGTGCAAGCTACCTGCCTATGCATTCAAAATAAGTAGAATAGGATTCACCGCACACAAAGACTGAAAATCATGCAAAAAAGAGGTTTATTAAACTATATCCAATCCAAAAGAGATAGGTGATAGTGCCATATGGGATAATTGTACAATATACTGATACCCAACGTTTCGGCCCCTCCCGGGCCTTACTCATGGGTAACTTAATAGGATAGGTACAAAGAAAGAACTGGCACAGAAGGACAGTAAAGGCTTCTTGAAAACGTCCCTTGTGACACAATCAATGCTGTGTGTGACCAAGTGAGAAAATAGGATATGTCCTAAATGTAGGTAGGGATTATCCTGGGTAGGATGCCAATAGCCTAGTTAATTTGCGTGGCGGCGTTCCGGTATCCTGCCTAATGAAGCGGCTTAAAATGTACAGCCCAGGGAGGTTGCTGTGGTCGCTTACAGGCGGCGCTCCCGCTGCCTATGCATTCAAACATGGAGCAAATGGATACACGCAGCTGTACAGGCAGAGTGGTAGAGTATCCACACACACATCAAACATGAAAGATACTAGCGCGTGCGCTGCTGAAAGCCTTTTAAACCATAGGCTCCACCCCAAACACTCACGCCCAGCCAGCCTTGACACCGCCCGCGGGCCAATCTGGAACTGCCACATCGCCAGAGCAGCTGACGTCCAGAAACCAATGAGAAGACGCCACATCACGGACATGCTCAGTAAGGTGATCTCCAGACTTAGGCTCCCGAGCGCAAGGCAGTCCTTTTATCATAGACTTGGCTGGAGAGCCGGCAGTAACCAAAGATATACTGCAAGCCTGAGCAAGATGCCGGGACCAATGTCTATGCTGAGCAACAACCGCAGCAGCCGTGCCTGAATGGGAGACCACAGCACCACACAGTGCTTTAGATCTATCCTGCACAGCGGGAGAATCCCGGTGCTTAACACCATAGATCACTAGTACAACAAATCTACACCAACCACTTATCTTTAGCACACAGCACAGGAAGACAAATCTTTCACCTGCAGGGACAAAAAGGTTCAACCAGTTTATATAGGAAGAGGTAATGACTAGATAAGAAGCAGCTGAAATGGAAGCTGCATTCTTCTTACCAGCATAAAAAGGGTCGTTAACCTCTTCAGCACCAGAGGACACTAAATCCATTAAATATGGGACACAAATCACACCATCTCTAAAGAAGACCTGCAATTAATTACCCAATGTTACCGTCTAACTCCAGGTCTTCCAGGGGGGCGTGACACTGGAGCGATCCGGCAGGTCACAAACTGCTGGAGAAGATAGAAGGTGAAGACGGCAGCCGGTAAGTATGAGAGTAGGGGCAATGAGCTTAGATTAGAAGTACCACTCCAGCGGCAAAATAAAAAAAATAACGCTGGAATGATGCTTTATTGCTTTAGTTTACAGTTCATTTCCAAGTTTCTGCTGAAGACTGTTATAGGTTATCAGTTTTCTAGATAGGGAGCAGATGCTTGCAAGCTCTTTATTATAGATCTTCTAAGTGCTGCTGTGAAGTTGGCTTGATCTCTGGATCCAGCCAGTGCCACTGTGCTCTTTAGATGCTGCAGAGGTAAAATTGCATTATCTAGCAGCGTGGGAGGGCATGTAGTTTGGACCAAGAGCACGACCATACGCTGGTCTGAAGTGTCAATCTTCAGGAGTACACCACTTCCCTGGTAAACAGCAAGCCTGTAGGTATCGGAGCTCTCCCGAAGAATGAGCATGAGGATAAGGCTGGGGTCAGACTTGCGAGAAATTTGCATGAGTCTCGCACCTCAATACCACTGCCGCCGGCACTCGGGACTGGAGTGTGCGGCTGCATGTATTTCTATGCAGCTGAACGCTCCTGTCCGAGTGCCGGCGGCAGTGCTGGGTATTGAGGAGCGAGACTCGTGTGATTTTCACGCAAGTGTGACCCCGGTCTAACACTTAAACTTTAATTTTAAGAAACAAATGAACTTTAAAATATATTTTGGGAGAAAGTGTACAAAGCTTTTAAGGACTTGATATTAAAGGAATTATGATAGAAATCCATGTAGGAGTAAAAGAAAAGAGTGCATGAGTCAGATTAGATTTCTTATCATAAGCATTCTGAATTTCCACAGCTTTTTTAATGAGAGATGTCCAAATTTCAACAGAAAATACAGTTTAGCGCAGTAGCTATGGGCGAGACATTCGTCTCCTACTTTTATGCCCCAGCGAGCTACATGAAAGAATGGGTCCTGGCTGAGTGCTTGTATTCATGCTGTGCAGGCTGCCTGTAGCCATTGGTGTTGTCCGTCCATGACCGTAGGTTCCACAGGTCAATAAAGGAGACTTCTGTCCAAAAACACAGTCTTTACTCAGCAGTAACTTTGTAAGGGTTATATACAAGGGGTAGCTGGTACGAAGTCTTATGGATGTTTCCTTTGAGTACAAAACATTTTCATTCACACAGTGTCTTTCCTTTGTATTCTACTCCAGGGCCGGTGAAGCACACTGTTTCGTCCTACTTCTTCACAACCTAGCTTATAGGCCAAAATCCTGATTAGCAAGTCTCTCTACTCGCTCAGCGGTTCCCCATCCTATTTCTTCCAGTACTGACGCCCTGGATCTATCTCTCGAGATCACCACTAGTCCCACAAACCCAGTCCTGTCTAGGACAGCTTCCTTAGGTGCTTGCAAGCTTAGGGTTTCTCGTGACTCGGTGTCTTATTCAAGGACTCCTTTCCGGAAGGCCACTCTGTCTCGTTGGTAACTCTAGAATCTCGCTATCCCTGTCCCTAAGTCTCCTTTCATTTTGTGGATCGCCCCCAAAGCAGTACTGCCACTCTCCAAACCCTATCCAACTATCATACAGGAAGCAGTCTCTTTCCCTACACTAAACCCCTCCCACTATGGACTAAACTCACACATTAAGTCCATCTCATCTTACCCTAAGGCCACTATCTAAACTACAGTCAACTATCTATCCCTATTCTACCTATTCTATACACTATGTACAACATTGTACAATACTTATCACACTCTACATTATACACAGTATTTACAAAAGACGCATGACACTATACACATTACACAATACAACACAATGCGATTGATGACTGCAGGGGCAGAAATACGACAGCACAATCCACCATCCTTACACTAGCATAAGAAAAGAAAAATAATTTCCAAAAAAGAGTCTCATGGCATATAAAAATGAGTTTCATGGTTTGGTTTTGGCCAATGATATCACTGAGGTGTTAGACTCCTAATTGAAGTACATGGGACACTGCAGAGCGTGCTTTCTTTGTTGGCTTTGTAAATTTTTTCATGCTAGTTCATATTATTAAATATTAATGATTTTTTAAAGCTTTACTACATATCCACAGGGCATACCATGTACCATATACCACGTCCTTACCCTAAAAAAATCCTCTCAGACAGCCATATAGCACAGATGACGATTGCATCATAATGCTAGGACTGGCCTTTGGCTCTCCCGACCTGAGCGCGACAGCATGTATTTCTATGTAGATATCACGCTCAGGTCAGGACAGCCGACGGCCAGTCTGAGCATTGCGATGCGATTATCGTCAGTATTATAAGGACGTCTGATTCTGCCCTTAACAAAGTATCGCCTACATCTGATGGCCAGAAATG
Source organism: Oophaga pumilio (assembly GCA_009801035.1). Classification (NCBI taxonomy): domain Eukaryota; kingdom Metazoa; phylum Chordata; class Amphibia; order Anura; family Dendrobatidae; genus Oophaga; species Oophaga pumilio. Next base: position 26,808 of record VIAB01028339.1, read on the forward strand.
GATACTTGTTTCAACATTCGTTCCTCATTATCTCCTGGTTGTAAGACTGTCGCCTGGAGAAGTTAAATATCTGTATGCCTTGTTACTTCATTCAACATCATTGCTGCTGAAAATCTAGAGATTGCCAAGCTCTGTGCTGCCATAGACCTGAATGGAGAAGCAAGGTGCACCACCCAACTCTTCCTGGCCACATTCTTGATGACACTGTGGAACCAGAGAAGAACATGTTGGCGGGACTAACATCATTCTCACAGTTATCTCCCATCCAGTGGATTTTAGATAATTTGCTTAGACCCAAATACCATTTTAAAACATTTGTCCCATAAACAACATTGATCACTTGGATTTGTGATAATTACATGATCCCAAAATCCCAAAGAACTTGAGCCTCAAAGTCATCTGTATAAATGGTGTGGTAGTGAGCATGTGCGACCACCACCATTGATGAAGCAGTGGTCGCACATGCTCAGTTCTGCTCCATTCACAAAGGAAACTTTTGGACCTTCATCTTTGCGATTTGTGGGCGTTCCAATGGCTGGACCCCTAGAGATCATACATGTCTCAATTGATAACTTGCTTAAAATGGAATACCCCTTTTAAGTCAAAATAAAGTAATGCGTTTCTTACCATAAGGCACCTTCTGACCGCCATATTTTCTTCTCGCTTTCTTTTCCTTTAAGATGATACATTAGCCGTATAGTTCTTTCTTTTAGAAGTTTTAGATAAAACATAAGACAATGTGTGCTAAACCCCGAAACATATTCTTTCTTACAGAAATGCTCCTTTCCTAAACGCGGCGGCGACAGTACGTTACATTTCAAGCGCATGATTGCAGATTTCCCACTTTTTGCTTAGAACCTTTGATGGACATGTAGAATAACCGCTCGCATGCTCCCTTTGAGGAGAATTTTGTCTAACTACGCGTGTTTCTTTCATCAGTTCCTGCTCGGCTTTGCTCCAATAACTCACAGCCTCATAGAACATGTCTGCCGTACAGCTGCCGCTTCCCCGCATCACACTCCAGCTGCACCAGAATATAGATGCCTCCTAATTAGGAGAGATCAGGCCGGTGATACAGTCACATTAAACGCAGCATTCCTGTCCTGATCCCAACATCAAATCTCCATCATCCCAATGAGTTGAATATCAGACACATCCTCACAGGAGCTTCCTGCTGTCTGAAGTATACACAAGGCTTTTATCACTTCAATAAAACGCTGAATATCAGCACAAATCAGAGACAAATCTTCCCTCGTTGAGAAGAGGGAAATATAGATAGTGAGAGAAATTCATCTCGCAGTCTGTCTCACTGCTGGATAAGAAAACACTGCCAGATGTAGGAACAATCGCCATCCTTACACCGTCTTTACCAGCCTTTTGTGTCCGGTGCAATATGTCTTTTCTGCAAGAAGCACAAAAAAAAAAAAAAGAGCACAGTGCAACTCAGTGTGAAAAAAGAAACTTTCATCAGCAATATAATTGGGAAAAACATCTTAGATTTAAAGTTTAGGTTTGCAATACTTCCTTAAATTGTCAGTGTGACTCAAATGGACTTTGCATAAATCATTGGTGTAAATGAATGGAAGAAATTTTATAATATGTCTTATCAGAGAAATTGACTTCTTTCTCCACTTATGAGCTACTTCCTCCTCCTGTTGCCTCCGGAACTCATCGTTCACTCAGTAATACTGCCAGCATCTGCTTTGCCAGTGGCGGAGCAGACAGAAAATGACCCCTGGGCAAAAACAGTATATGAGCCCTTTGTGATCTAATAGCTCATAATAATGGCCAATTACAAGTGTTTTGGAGGTGGTAGTGGGGCCCCGACTTCTTGTGTCCCTGTACAGCTGAACAGGCTGAACCAATGATATGTCTGCCCCTGGTCTCTCCCCCTCTAGTCAGATTCCTTACAGGGGCCCAAGAGGTAAGGATGCCCACTTCTAACTCCAAAGCAGATGGAATTGTGTATTATGATGAGCTATTGTTTTTGCACGGGGGTCCTCTTTTGTTAACGTCTACCATTTGGAGAGACACATTGTCCTGCTTACTAGTAAGTGTTTTATCTCATCCCAGTGCTGGATTCACAGTTCCACTGCTCAGTATTTTTATATAATGTCCTCACTGCCGCTGTTGCTTCTAAACATGTACTGCAAATAGATAGCAAAGAAAGAATCCTTCATATCTGTAATCAATCATATCTGTGTTTACTAAGATATCATGTTAATAATCTCCACTCACTAGCTCAGAGACAACTAAAAATTAGATATTTAGCCTGTAGAGGGGAAAACTGGTGAATAATGCAGGATTAGAAGTCATAAAATGGCCAGAAATAATGTTATCATGCATGTAAACACACATGATAGCTTATACTGACAAGTCACCTGAAATGTGCGAATGGTAAACAGCCAAGGTGCAACCAAAACAACACTAACATGCAAATAAATGCATTTTTCAAATTGAAGCTAATAGCCGGCATTAACTAATACACAGCTTTTAGCTACAATCGGATTAAAAACTCCCACCATGGCCACACCTGAACCTTTGAACCCCACCTAAAATCACAAAAAGGTGAAGTACAGAGTCGGTGCAAACCAATTCTCTGCACCCAGTGCAACAGCCTGGTGAGTAATCACTGGCTTCTGGACGGGAGTCCTGAGAACTGCCTCTTACATCTCAGCACCGTGGTTCTTCTTTTGATTAACTGACCTCAATGATGATATCACGCCAGGCTGGCAAATAAGAAGAACTGCGGATGCCTGGAGGTAAGAGCTAGATCTCAGGGTTCCCATCCAGTGGCCACAGATTACTGCACTGGTTACTGGATTGGGTCCTGAGAATCGATTCACACCTACTCTAATGAAGTGAATAACATTGATAATCTTATTTTGAAGGCAACTGTCAGGGGTGGGATATATTAGGCACCAAGTTAACAACCAGTTCCGGGACTTGATTTGTTGGAAGCAGAAAGATTAGTCAAGTGTAAGGATGTCACTGACTTTTACAAGGCCAAATTATGATGGTGAGACAGCTAGGTCAGAAAGCATCTCCCAGTATGAAGCAGTTAGTACCTTGCAAAAAAAGGACAAATGCTAAACTAGTGACAGGTTTATGGGAAATCAAAAACGAGAGAAAATCTTACTGATATAGTACGAGCCCACAGAATAGTTACTCTAGCACAATTGCTTCATCCTGTCTCCACTTCCTCCTGCTGGTGATACGTTTCTCCTTGTCAGCTCTTAGTAATGTAAACCTACATCTCATACTAATATGCTGCATAGAGCTTTCACAGTATAAACAGGCAATGTTACTAAAAGGAACTTAAAGGGGTTTTCCAGGTATATCCCGAAAGTCTGCTGTCATTCTATGTGATTACAGTCTTGTGAATGCTCACATCGTGCGTATCACACATTGTGAGGATTCTCCAGTGCTGCTGGTGAGACCGAGTGGTCATGTCACCGGCACCGCATGTATGCAATATGCATACTCCTGGCCACATTCCAGCTAGACGTGCATGGCCTCACTCACTTCATGTCAAGGAGTTTTATAGAAATTTTTAACTTCTCTTTCAGCGGCCCACCCTGCACCTGTCCTGTCACCGACAGTCCTCTAATCATCTCTTCTGTCTTCTACCTTTTATCTTCCTTCTGGCGGGGTCCTCCATTAACTATAGGCCCTTCGTCATTACATGGAGCGCAAAGCATGTTGTAACATCGAGCACAACACACATCATTGGTGCGCATTGAAATACATGTGGTCACATGAAGCACAGGGCAATGGTAATAGTGAATGGAAGACACAGCCAGAAGGAAGATAGAAGGGACGATTTGAAGACTGGGAGCTGAGGGACAGATACAATGAGGCCCGAAAAAAAGTGAGTATAATATTTTTTAAACCTTTCCAAGTCCTCTATAATGGGCACCATCCTGCTGGATTTGCCCAAAACAAATCTAAAAAAATATTCTGGTTCTGGTGAAACTGAATTTTTTGTAAATTTCAGTGTGAATTCCACTCGTTCATCTCTAGTCATGAGACTGCAAAAAAGTATGGTTAAATTGTGAAAATGAAATGTATCCCTAGTTAGCCGATGTTTCACTTGTAGAAGACCACTACCTTCAAGGAAAATGCCTGGGAGCATGTTCTGCAGTAAGAAATAATCCAGGAGGAGCACTTGCTTTCTGACCCAAGGGAGCTGTTTTAGGACAATGGAATTAAACTAACGATCTCATTGGGTTGATGAGATTTCCTCCCTTGCTGCTTAGTTTGCGATGGGCATTAACTGACATGGTCATGGCCCTTGAGATGGTTCATGTCGGCCCTTTTAATACACATATTGGAGAAATCATTACCCAAGAGTCCTAATTAGCAGAGATCCAGACTTGGATAATTACAATGTGATGGGAACCCGCGGCAGTTATCCGTGAGCAGAGAAAAGGCAGAAAGTTGTCTTATCGTTGCAGAAAATGTTCTTTGGTTTTGGAAGTTTTCACTCCTTTCTCCCCAGGTTAACCACATATATTCCTCATACCTCTTTTTATGAAGTTTGTAAAGTTGTGATTCATTCAGTTCTGCAAATGCCATATCATCTCTGCTAACCAAAATGCAGAAGAGGTGTAAGAGTCGGATCTCAGGTGTAAGATAAAACTGAAGCGGTATATACTACATTACACTGAAATGGTCCGGTCCGGTGAAGGATTTTATAAGATACAGAGTAATTCCATTAAATCAGGTTATTTCCCAGCCTGTCCACTGTGAGTACTTGGGACAAAGAGAAAAAAGCTTCCATCATATTTACATGCCTCGTTGTTTGGACCAGGTCAAACTTTATGTTCGTCATCTAATATTTAACACTCAGAAAACGTAAAAGATGTACACTCATAAATCTTATGTCAGACTGAAATGTCTTTAGTGTTTGTTATGGCCAAACTGTGCTCAATAAAGTCAAATGAAATAACAATTCTAAATCTGAGCGCGCTTCCCATGAGAAAAAAAATGTCCAAAATCTACAAAAAAAATAGTTAACTGCAGCAAGATTGATTAAAAATGAATCTGTTTTCTCCTGTTGAGTTGCTCCGGTGGTCCCCACCACATTCTGTTTACGAGACTACAGTGATGACTTCCTATGCATATACATGACTCTTAGAACCAAAAACTATCCTCAGAGGAGATGCTTGCAAACACAATAAGGGAGCACTGAGGCCAGTGATTGGCTGCAAAAGCCTCATGCATATCTGAGAAGTCTTTACCAGTAGACCAGTAGGGCTTACCAGAACTTTGACATTGGAGCTATGGGTGTTAAGACAAGTTATATATATCAATTTGCCTCGAACTTTGAAAAAAATGTTGGATTCTCCTGAATCTGATTTTTTTTTCATTTGCATCAGCAGGTTAGCATTTTGCAGAACTGTAGCGGCTGGGATAGGGGTTAAAAAAATTGATACTCTCCTGATGTTTACATGATGCTACCATCGGAGCCCACCATCCAGTCTTTCACTCTGTTCGTCTTCTTCTTTGGGCATCTACATTCTGTGTTAAGGATACCTGCATTGAGTAGGCCTCTGACATCACCACACTTATTAGGTCTTACTTGTCGTGATATCATGACTTCTTGTCCTGCATCATGATGTCATAGACCTGCTAAGCACTGGGAGACACTGCACGAAGTAAAGATGCTAGAAGAGGACAAAGTGGAGGACCGGATAGTGGCTGAGTGTAGCACAAATTCAACCATACATTTGCATACGATGCTGTTGAGTTGGGTCAGAAGACCCTTGACCGGTCTGGACATCATGGTATGTGAATGTCAGACATGTGAAACTGGCCTTACACTTTCACGATACCATGGACTAATGGGATTAAAGTGCTGAAAACGTGGCTCAATGTTTAATCCTTCATTGCAAAATTTTAGAGGGATACATGCAGAGATACATTTAAAAGAATTGTCTTAGATCAACAAAGGGTTCCGATTTTATTTCCAGATGCCATGACACTTTAGATATCCCGACAGTATTGATGGAAGACATCACATCATCCCAAGCACTGTCAAACATTACACTCCATTTCTAATCTTTGATAAAAATCTAAGAGACAAAGTTTACATACTCCATTTCTACCTTTCATCTCTGTACGTTTTAGATCTTAGATTTTATTGTGGATGGGACATCATTAATCCCTCTGCTCTGGGATTCTCCCAGATGACCAGAAGAAAAAGCGAATCCTGCCAGAGCGTGAAATAATAAATAAATAAGAGACAGTTGGCAGATCCGGTGAAAGGCTCGCGCATTTTGGGCTCCAACTCAAAGATAAACAGAGCTTCAGATAAACAGAACTGCTGAGCTCTTGGCAAGAAGAGGAAACCAAACAGAATTACAGCTCATCAGGACACAGCGGAGAGATCAGAGGGACAGGATGGAGTAGTCAGCTGATAATCTTCCAGGGGGCAGCATCTGGGGGAGGGTCCTGGTGCCACTTGGCAAATAAACTTCCAAAGATCCTTTTAACAAAACAAACAGAGGGCAGCAGGATAGGGGCTGACAAAGAGTCCATGAATACTGTGATATTTCAGAGAAGCGATATTGGGCTGCAGTAATTAAAGTGAATTACTTTACATCAATGCTAAAGAGGAAATTGAAACTGGAAAGAAATATGTATATGAAAGAGAGGGTGCATGCAAAGAGGCTCTAGAGATGAGCAAATTGATTAAAGGCAAATCGAATCTGCCTCAAATCTTATAAACAATTTGGATTCATCAAAATCCAAATGTTTTGGATTTCCCATTGGGTGAATCCATCCAAAATATGACTGACAGACATGATTTTGCTGGATTATAGAGGTTCTAGAAGGGGTTGAAAAAAAAATTCTATACACACCTCCCCTTGGCCCCTCAGACATGTCACACAGCCGCCTTTCCTTCAACTTCTATATTCTGTCTTTCATTTTCTATCCTCTGTCTTCAATCTATCTATCTCCGGGCCTCCAGACATTTATAGCCAGATATTCCATCTACTAGGTCCCATGCATGTCAATTACCTGAGGGAGACAAAAATTTAATCCCACAGAATAAATAGTGGCAAAATTGCTGAACATGTTCCTACTTCAGCCTGTATTCACTGCCTCCCTCTGGTGATAAGTTTCTCCTTGTCATCTCTTGGCGGCGAAAACCAACATCTCATAGGAATATGCTGAAGAGAGCATTCACAATGAATATCAACAAAAAAAACTAGCAACCAAAAATCCCTTATAGAGAGAGAAATACTCTGGGGTAAATCAGAAAACCAAAATAAGGACACAGAGTGCAAAAAAAGGTCTCATAAAACATCACATTTTACTTCAATATTTTTTTAAAAAATGAAATATAAATAATCAGACATAAGTAAGATGCAAACAGAGTATTCCTAAGAAGGGTGATGCCAGTACATACGTGGAATTTTTTTTAAAATGGAAATATAAATATCAAATAAACAAGAACACACAAGTGCTTACTTGATGGTAGATAAAATGAAGCCCCCGGCTGCTAAGGTCAAGTAGGGGTAGGTGTCCACCCAACTGGGATAATGTACTATAAATATCTAAAAATGACCGTGCTCAAGGGTGCCAAAGCTTGCTAAATCTTGGCTGTAGTAGCCTGTCAGCAGAAGAAAATAGTGCCAAGAACCCACTAGGGGGTATATAAACTGATAATCGATAGATACAAATATAGGGCAGAAAATACTATGGGGAATAGTGAGCCCCTGCTTGATAACAAATAATGCAAACAAAGTAAAAAATCACAAACAATGGTACTGCCTGTGTAGTGACAAAAGAGAGTCAGTCGGTGTGAAAAACGTTCCCTCAATACACATAAACAGCGTTAAACAACATCAATGTGCTAGGTTTAGCCGTCAGGTAGTGGCATACAAAAAACTCAACACTCACCCAGTTGAAGAGTCAGTATGGAGAGCCCGCTATGATTGCAGAGGGTAGAATACAAATTTGTGTGCATGCGTAAGGTCCCACACGTGTGCGGCAGTCATGCCGTTCACAATAACACAGGAGACTCAGCACTTCCTGATAGGGAAGTGTGCGCGGGCAGCAGGGGAGAGGTGAAACTAGAGGAGCTGCATAGAGCCAGGGGAAGCCCCGGCCGGCGGCGTCCCTGGATACCCGCTCGGTAACAATGGCCGACTGAGTGTATGATGCCACAGCTACTATGGAGCGGCATGAGGACCAATAGAAACCAATGCGTTTCAAAAGCAAAACAGCCTTCTTCGTCAGAGCGATTATGCTAACGGTTTAGCGCCGTTAAATACCTTCGGTGTCTGGTGTTAATAAATTAAGTTAGGAAATTGGACCACCCTGGGTGTGATTAAGTGGTAAAAAGCCTTTATAAATATACTTCCATGAACGCTGGCCACAACCAAATGATATGGGAATGCTGTATGCAGTCGATAGATACAATTCCAGTGTTTCACAATTGCAACCAGCAGGACATGCAGGGGTTAACAGGCCAGACACCGAAGGTATTTAGCGGCGCTAAACCATTAGCATAATCACCCTGATGAAGAAGGCTGTTTTGCCCCTAAAAATATACCCCTAGTCAAAGACAATTGCTATGACTATTGCTAAATCCATTTTAGCCAAGAAAAAAGATCAAGTAAAGTGCTTACATCAAGCTGGTATGTAGCTATGTAGGGGTAGAGTACATATATGCTGGCCCACCAGCCCCAACACACATTTCACTCAAGGCTTCATCAGGAGGCGTGTTTAAACTAGGAGCTTGGCGTGGGTTTTAATAGGGAGACTCATCAAGAAATAGCCAATGAGGGCTGAAAAGCCAGTTTTGAAGAAAGCCAATGATATCATTGTACCTATCTATTACAACACAGGCCAATTGGTTCTTATGTAACTGAGGTGAAAGATAAACAATAACCAATCAGGGCGGAAATTAAATAGCAAAAGAGCTTAAGGACCTTAAAGTGAAGGAGCATAACTGCAGGAAATGCAATCAGATCCAATCAGAGAAAAGGAGGTGTGTACCCTCTGCAAATGAAAAACTAAAGGACCTTCAGGTAAAAAAACAAAACAGCAGGACTTGCAATCAGGACCAACGAGAGAGAAGGGGGTGTGTGCCAAACACAATCACATAGTTGACATCACCAATCTGAAGTGGAGCTTCCGCCCTCTGGGTCTGTGGATCGATGTGCACATGGCAACGGAGGAAACGATTCCCTAGGCAACAAAGAAGTGCGTCCATGCAAGGCGCCCGGCACGACCAAAGTCCGGAGCAGTAGAAAACCGTGCATGCGTACATGGTTGAAAGTCTTGCAGAGCAATAAAGACTGTCACTATATATAAGGT
>VIAB01028340.1:10484-21050 GCA_009801035.1 Oophaga pumilio
TTTTTCGATCCCGAGCAGTATCGCTCAACACTACTTATGATCAGAGGCGGGATTACAATGGCAGGTGATGCCTCTATACTCAGCTGATGACACAGGATCCACCAATCACAATAGGCGATGTCACAGCTCACCTGCTCCCCCTCCCTTCATCATGACCATTGCATATTATTAAAAAAAACAAACCATCTAATCCTGCAGAGGGTTTATTTCAGGTCCGTGGTAAATACAGCAGCTGACGTCTGCGGGCTTTCTCAGCGTCCTCTCCTTTGTGTTAGTCCAGTTCTGGGTTAGTGAATGCTTCGATGCTAACGAGTGACAGCACTTATTGTGAAGAAAGCCCGGAGCACGGTGCTTGTTAGGACGACATGCTGAAAGCTTTCCTCCGCTGTTCTGGGAGTGGAAGATTAACAGAATTGTGCAGTTCCTCTCTCTTCCGCCATATCTGACATCTGGTGTGAAGAGACTGTACGGCGGCTGCAGCCCTGCAGGTATTGTGTACGTGGCCTATTAGATAGAACAGGACACGTGCACGATGCCGACATACAGCGACGTCTCCACGTCCAGTGTCAGATCAGGAAAAGTGCACTTTTTATTATATTTTGTCTTCTTGCCACTCTGATTCTCGCCTTCTTTATGTCTGTACAGTGCTAATGGTAGTTACCGCAACAGTACAAAGCGAATTTCCGATATGTTTATTACTTCTAATAATGTTGAGGCTTTACCTGATCTATACCCACGAGCGATTTTATCATTGCCTCATTTTTAACCCCTTAAAGAGTAGCCCTTATTTACATTTTAATAGATCACATGAAAATAAGAAACATAGTAATATATTGTCTCAGAGAAACCTACTTCTTTCTCTTCCTGGACTGATCATTTATTCTTCAGCGAAGACAGATTTTCACATTAGCGAGAGAGGAAATGGCAGTTGGTGCTTCTAAAATCCTATGGAGGAGGGAGGAGCTAGAGGCAGACATAGACATTCTGCCGAAATGGCAGTTACGGAGCTCCATTGAACACCATGAGCACCAATGGTCATGTCCTTTATCAATAATGGGAAAGTCTGTATTCACTGAAGACCAATTTTTACCTCCTGAATTGAAAGTTTTGAGACTGAACAATAAGTCCAGAAGGAGAAATTAAGCAGATTATATATATATATCTAGATCCAGTTATCATTCTAGCAACTAGACACTAGTGACATCCTTGTCACTAAAACTGTTCAGATGTTAGAAAGCCGACGCTTTTCCACATTCCATGCCCTGTCCATGATGCCGTAGTGTGCCCGTAGTATGGTGAATGTAGGCTTATCAAACTTTGAAAAATATTCCTGTCTTCCATTTTTGCATTTGTTGCTGTCCCTTTTCTGCTCTTACAACTATCCCCCCTAGAAATGTTTGTACCTGGCTGCCTTAGACCCACATACAGATGCCAGCTGTATACCAAGCGGAGGAATTATTACTTTTCTCAGAAACACATTCGTGACCCTAAGGATACGGCCAGATGGTGCAGACTCAGTGGCGTTGAGGCCATCACAGTGGGTGGCATTTCAGCGGACTGCCCCGTCTGGCTCTACACTTCACCCTGAAAGCTGGTTTACACCACCAGACTTGTGACCGGCGATCAGCTACCTGTTTGCTGATGGTCGGTCGTTTAACAACCTGTTTAGACAGGTGGACTGCATTTCCAGTGCACACCGTAATAGTTCCTTCAGGGCACATAGGCTGGTGCTGTTCTCGGCAGCACATATCTGTTTACACAGGACAATGTGCTACCGAGAACAATGACTTTTAAGTTGGCTTAAAACATTTCACACCACAATGGAGCATTTTGCTTGTTTGTCTGGTGATTGGCAGCCTGTTTACACTGCAGGATTATTATCGGGACACTAGAAACCCTAGAAATGCTCCTTCACTATAAATTGGACAGTGTAAATGAAGCTTAAGTCCAGTTTGGGCCAATCTGAGGGTGTTTTTTTTTTAGTGATCCTTAACCATTGGCTACAAATTGGAGCTAATGGGCTGACACCTGATGGCTTACATCGTGTCCACAGGTTCTTGATGTTTAAAGGGTCTGGAATGCAGAACATTTCCACTCCTTACATTCCACACATGTTCCATGAAGCTTTCTGAGAAAAGGCTTTCTTAATCTCACAAACCTGGCCCTAAATATGCAGCCTGTACATGGAGACCTAATACACTAGTGTGTACAGGCTCCACAATACGTCATGATTGGACATTTGAATAAACCTTTACTTCAGTGGATCCAATGAGTGCAGAGTGTTCGGGAAGAGTCAGACGGCCATATAACTCATACAGGGATCACATCGCAATGCTCGGACTGGCAGGAAGATCTCCTGACCGGAGCGTGGCACTATTTCTGTGCAGCTGTCACACTAGAGTCTGGAGAACCGCCGGCCAGTCCAAGCTTTGCATTGCGCTCCTCGTCTGAGTCATGCGGCCGTCTGACTCTTCCCTTACTGTGATTTTTGTTGGACTCCTACTCGGGCAACATAACCTAGTAGTGCCGCGTCCCCTACCGCAAGTCTTTTTGTTGTGGTATCAAGCACATGGATTTCTGCAGAAAACCTGCTGTGTATAGAATTACCTTATTTTTAAAGGGGTTTTTCCCAGTTAAGGAAACTTAGCAACATAGTGTGTGTAGACCTCATAAACTGTTAGAGGCAAAAGTAATGGGCTGTTTTTAAAGGGGAGCAGCAGGTTTTTGCTATGTTAGCTGAGAGCAGCATGATATAGGGGCTGAGACCCTGATTCCAGTGATGTCTCCCTTCATTTACTGGGTGCAGCAGTTATGATAGTCAGTTTTCTCTGCTGCAGATCCAGCAGAGCTCAGATGTATAGTCCTGCATAACCCTGCCCACACCACAGCTTTTTGAGCTGCTAATCAGTGCGTAGGGCGGGGTTGGACTAGGAGTCACAGCTCAGCTAGTCCTCTAGTGATAATCTCCTGCTGATTAAACACTAATTGTGTTGAAACTGCAAAAAATAGTCCAGTAAGTGATCCATTGCTGGAATCAGGCTCTCAGCCCCTACATCATGCTCTCCAATGGAGTAGTAAAAATCTGTTGTCAAATTCCCTTTTAACCTTCTTGCACTGTGCTATGCAATCCTCTGACATGTAGTGGCGGGCAGGGGGTCCTTTATACACAAGACCCTGAGAATACTTTGTCCTGGTAATTGGTGGCAGTCAGGACTTTGCTTCTCCTGGACACAGTCACTAAGGTTTGACAGCGGAGCAATTTCTGCTGTAAATGTAAGATCTGACATATGGCGGCCAGTTAATGGATTGCCCTATGGAGGATGGGTCTCGGCTTAGTGGTCGTGCTCCGGGATTGCGGTGGATATTATTTATAGTGGTTTTTTTTATATTGTGCACGCTGATATCTTTGGGCCGTGGCAATAAAGAAATGTAGAGATCTTGTGATCTGTTTTGTGTTTCTGCTCTAATAATTCTTGCCGGGTTGTTTTGACCCATATTTTGTGAGCACGGTAAACCCTGATCAGCAGTGACACGAGCCAGGCTTTCTACTTAATCCCCTCATGCTGAGTCTCATTTACAATGTTCAGAGGTCCCGTGGTGTCCGCTGATTTTTCAGTTTCTGGAAGGAGTTGTCATTAGAGCCTTGTTGTGCGCCCATCAGGGTGACAGTCTGACTTGTGCTCAGGGCCTTGGGACGGGCCACATTGTAGCTATACAGTTCTGGCATTTCATTTCTTTTTCTTCCCAGGATTTCTCATTGGGCAAATAAGGACGAATTGCTTTTTGTATTTTCTTAGGTCTTTAAAAAAAAATGCAATTTTCCAAGTTTGTGTTTAAGACAAAATCTAAGACAAACAAAATGAACATTTACCCTGCTGTAAGTAAATAAGTAAAGGCAATAGTGCATGTAACTAACATTGGGTAATCGGTAAACACTGTTTTTGATGGAAAAAGCATAAAAGCCATCCCACCAGTGTCAAGGTGTACCCAAATCAAGATGGTCCTAACCTCTAGTTTTAAACCTTACTAACCTGTCTAAAAGTCTCATAATATAAAGCCGACTGTTCACATTATATGGCTGTCACTTAGGCCGGTTTCACACGTCCTGATATTTCCGGTACCGGAGATATCTTTGTCCGTGTGTGTGTACTATGTGCGGCACGTGTGTGGCAACCGTGTGCCAGAGTACCACACGGACGGCCGCCGGGGAAGACGCGGCTACTGTAAGCGCTGTTCCTGAAGCCTGTCATTCTCTCCTGCTCTGCCAACGAGCAGAGGAGAACGATGAGCGGTAAATATACACATGCGGCACATTTTGCGGTCCGTCTGAAAATGGACATGTCTACGTATTTTGCACACGGACACACGGTCCATCAAAACACACTGACATCTACATAGACCCATTCCTTTGAATGGGTTTACATGTGTCAGTGTCTCCGGTACGTGAGAAAACTGTCACCACATGTACCGGAGACACTGACGTGTGAAAGGGGCCTTAAACAATGTTTTGTTTGATCGCTCAATTGACTGTGATCTCGGCCGGTTCTCACATACACTGGAGGGCTTAGGGTCGCGTTACACATAGTGACTCACCAGCGATCCCGACAAGGATATGCACTTGTCAGGATCACTGGTTTCGCTACATGATCGCTGCTGAGCTGCCAAACAGGCAGCTCAGGCAGCGATCAGAACAGCAACTATGCAGGTAACAAGCAACGCACGTCGCTTAGTTACCGGCAGTATACCTTAGATACCAGCGTGCTGGTGCAGGGAGCTGGTAATCAAGGTACGCATCGGGTTTCCAGGCGCCACTCGGCGCTTAGTAACTCGCTGTGTACCTTGGTTACTAGCTCCCCTGCACAAGAGCGCTGGTATCTAACATACACATCGGGTTGCCAAGCGCCGCCCGGCGCCTGGAAACCCGATGTTTACCTTGGTTACCAGCTCCAGCTCGCTGATTGTTGGTTTTGATTTTAGTATTTGAGTGAGAGCAAGGGGTACGAAGAAGTGTAACAATTCATGTAAAGGTGTGGATGGGTGGATAGAGGAATACACAAACTAGGACTGAGCAGGTGACTTTGCTTTAGGTCCATTGGATATTGGTGACCTACACTTGGGATAGGTCATGGAGATTGGAACGGTCCGGGCCCCAAACCCTTACCAATAAGCTGCCATTGGCATCGGTGGTGGCCGGATGTACACACTGAACAGGACTGCTCTGTACAGCGGCCGCTGCTGATTGATCTCTGCGGCCGCTGCTGATCGATCTCTGCGGCCGCTGCTGATCGATGTCTGCGGCCGCTGCTGATCGATGTCTGCGGCCGCTGCTGATTGAACAGGGAGGTTATTTTTTCAATATTAGAAAAAAAGGCATTGTTCACTTTTTCCTGACTTGTGATGTGCATGTACTTAAGACAGAAATGTAAGGAGTTGGCTCCAAAGCCAAGCCCACTCCATCCTTGGTGGAAACCAGCTACTACCGTGATCAGAGATGACTCCAGTCTCAGTAGTTTAATCCCATAGGTGCCACCATCAGCTATGACTATTTTTTTTTACTTTATTGGTTATTATGCCATGATGGAAACTATCCACTGGGACTGGCCAAACCTTGGAGATGTCCTGGCTTTTCTTTGGTAATCCCGCTCCTGATGGGTTTAGTGACACTTCCAGAATTGTAAAAACCATTAAAATCCCAAGACTGCGCTGATTGTTCTGGGGGCATCACATGCTGAAGACCTTCCCTGCCGCGGCCTCCGGGCATACACCCCCCTCTCTGTTGCATACACCTAGATAAGTCATGTCAGTCAAGCAGTAAGGGGACGGGTAGTTTTGAATTCTTGGAGCTTATCCTTACACTATGATCCTTCAGTACTGATAATATTTCCATTTTATGATTTCTGTAACAAGTAACATAATTTCCATTTATCAATCACTTTCCATTTGCTCACTGATCAGTTAGATTTTTCTCATTAATCTTTGGCTCATCGCCCTATAGATCTAAATGACGACCACTAGATGTAAAAAAAAATCTTTATCTCATCAGCAAAGCTGCAGTAAAAACTGTACTTGGTTGGTGGGCTATGATCAAAGTTTTAGCCCAGCAGCAAAGCTTCTTTCCATGCCTTTGATTATTACAGGGAAGGGGTCATCAGATCAAAAAATGACCTATTGTTTAAAGGGAAGCTATCATCAAGAAAATGGCTGGGGCCATAGCAGTAATCTTCAGGTAAATACCAATTAAACATGTTTGGCTGCAGGGAGAAAATGAAGTTCTGT
The DNA here is from genome assembly GCA_009801035.1 of Oophaga pumilio. Taxonomy (NCBI): domain Eukaryota; kingdom Metazoa; phylum Chordata; class Amphibia; order Anura; family Dendrobatidae; genus Oophaga; species Oophaga pumilio. Next base: position 16,761 of record VIAB01028340.1, read on the forward strand.
TCCTCCTGCAGCTGCTGCTGGCTTCCTGTTACCTGGGAAGGTGTCAGCGCTATGTACACAGTGAGCGCTCAGTGATTATTGACGGCTTACGGCACAGCACACACAATATGGAGTAGAATGTCCATGAAGGAGGCCGGGTGTGTGATTACAACCCGCTCACTGTGTACAGTGCACTGACTGCCAGCAGACTTAATAGCTGAAAGCGAGGGCTGCAGGGAGAATATAATTTCATTCTCTCTCTGCAGCCAAAAAGAAAAATAGTCAGACTATGGTATCTGCTGCAGATGACCTCTATGGCTACAGATAAACAATGGTTGTTTTGGGGTTTTTTTTGACCAATTTCACTTTAATCAGCGATTTTGTTCTATTGTAAAAAATGTTTAATATTTTTCAATTTTGCTATTTTAAAAAAAAATCTTGCAATTTCCCACTTACCACTAAGCCTTATTATCACTGTTCTGTAGAGGCCGCAACATTAACAAAGGCAGTAATAGACTGACTTTGACTATTTGACCTTTACATGACAGCTTCTTTAGCATGGTGTGATTAGGGCATAGGTCAATGGGCAGGGAGAGGGAGGAGGTCGTCTGTGACATTTCCTCTTCTAAATGGTAACATAGAAATTGGATACTGCTTCATTAATCAAAAGGAGCTTTTGTGTGGTAGATCCTGTGTTATTTTACTGTGTATACATGTGTTTTCTGTCATCATAATCCTGTCTGTGATGGTAATGAGACTGCTGAGAAGTCATATTTGGAGAACATGAAGTAGAAGTCTAGTTTTAGGCCTACTGGCCAGTGTGAAAACTGCAAGATTTCGGAGTTATATTTTTTTTTAAAAAAAAAATAGATATTAATCTGAAAGATTCCAAAAGAAAAAAAATCTCAGTGATTTAAGCAATAATTAATTTTCCGATAACCCCTTCCCTTTTACACTTGTGTACAGACACATTCTGTTGTCTTATAAGACCCATGTACTCTGCTTTGACGATGAGCGTGCCTGCAGCTCGGAGCGGCTGATGATGATGCTTTGTTATCCTTAGAGGATAAAATGCCGTCTTTCCCTTTAAAAATCCCACAATCCCTTTCTCTGCACATTAAAAGCTTCAGATAAATCTCTGTGAAGGATTAATTAATAGCACATAGAATTCCTCCGCTGAGATTCCTGTTGTATTAAGTGAGTGACCTTTCTAAATCATTGATTATTCCTCTGTAAATGGTATTGTAGTAATCTCCTCCCTAACAGCGGCTTCATCTTAACCACTTTCCTGCAAATACCACTTGTGAGGCTATAAATACGGCTCCCCGCACACGGCTCTCCTTCTAGTCAGGAGGGACACGTGATTTACATGGTAACCGTGCCTGGCTTTGTGACAACCGAGAGTGATCAGGCAAGCAAATATGGAGATACATTAGTGACAAGCAAATTCTGCATCATGTCATCTGTGCATCACTGCCTGCAAATACATCTCCGTGCACACTGTGTAGTGCTCTATAGTGCCGGGACAATGCCTGGCATACCTTATGGCTAATAACATGGTTATGCAGAGGACCGTGCTCTCCTGCTTTTTCTAGGGAGCAAGTGCCAGGATTTAATCTCGTTCTTACACCCTGATATTCATAGATTTTTCACCCTATGAACATGCCAGCATTTTGCTGGAGTCCCGCAAGGTTCAGTCCTAGGGCCCTGCTCTTCTCCATTTACACCGTCGGGATCGGGCGGCTCATAGAATCTCACGGCTTTCAGTGTCACCTCTATGCTGATGACACACAGATCTACATCTCTGGACCAGACATCACCTCCTACTAACCAAAACCCCACAATGTCTGTCCGCTATTTCATCCTTCCTCTCTGCTAGATTTCTAACACTTAATATGGACAAAACAGAATTCATCATCTTTCCCCCATCTCCCTCGAGCCCCCCCAACGGACCTATCCATTAAAGTAAATGGCTGCTCACTCTCCCCAGTCCCACAAGCTCACTGCCTCGGGGTTATCCTTGACCCTGATCTCTCCTTCAAACCACATATCCTAGCCCTTTCCACTCAAATATTTCCTGGATCCGAACATTTTTCAGCCAAGAATCTGCAAAAACCCTAGTCCATGCCCTCATCATCTCCCGCCTTGACTACTGCAACCTCCTACTCTCTGGCCTCCCCTCTAACACTCTCGCACCCCTCCAATCTATTCTAAACTCTGCTGCCCGACTAATCCACCTGTCCCCCCGCTATTCCCCGGCCTCTCCCCTCTGTCAATCCCTGCACTGGCTCCCCATTACACAAAGACTCCAGTTCAAAACCCTAATCATGACATACAAAGCCATCCACAACCTGAGTCCTCCATACATCTGTGACCTCGTCTCCCGGTACCTACCTGCACACAACCTCCGATCCTCATAAGATCTCCCTCTCTACTGCCCTCTTATCTCCTCTTCCCACAATCACATACAAAACTTCTCCCGCGCATCCCCCCTACTCTTGAACTCTCTACCCCAAGATATCAGACTCTCGCCTACCATGGAAATCTTCAAAAAGAACCTGAAGACCGACTTCTTCAGACAAGCTTACAACCTACAGTAACCACCGATCCACCAAACCGCTGCACGACCAGTTCTACCCTCACCTACTGTACCCTCACCCATCCCCTGTAGATTGTGAGCCCTCACGGGCAGGGTCCTCTCTCCTCCTGTACCAGTCGTGACTTGTATTGTTAAGATTACAGTATACCCCTCCTCACATACAAAGTGCCATGCAATAAATGGTGGTATAATAATAAATAATAATTTTGCAATCATGCACCTCCTTCCTGCAATTTAGCATTAAATCTTGATGTTTGGTAAAAAGAAATATATACACATGTACTCACACTTCATGTAGACATGAACCTAAATAGGACGCTTTGTGCTGTACATACGGTATACTGTACCTTAGACAGGCAAATCTCCTGAATAAGTGCAGGGGGCGATTAGATTGGCATTTGCTGGTATTCTCCTATATAGGATAACCATTTCACCCTGGTTTTAGGTGTAAAGGGGTTATCCCCCACTGCACGGCCCCTTCTTAATGGCTGCCCTGCATATCCTAAAAACCCCCTACTATCTTCCAGACTGTTTCTGTCCATCCAATAGCAGCACTGTGTCCCTTGGTTATCAGTTGACCACTGCAGCCAATCTGCAGCTGATCAGTGGCCGCTGATTGGCTGCAGCATCCGTGTAATATAACACGGTCACATAACCACCAGGAGACACAGCGGTGCGAATTGGGGGACGACGTCGGTCCACGAGATGATATGCAGTGTTTTTATTTTCTGATGGGCACCGGAGTGGTTACGGTGTTGTCCGGTTGTGGATAACCCCTTGAAGTCTGATATCATTTTAATTAAACCTTTCATGTGTTTCCTTGGGTGTGAAAGGGTCACCGTGATTTCTGGGTTTGTATAAAGGGGCTACTTTTTTCTTTTTGGTGCCGTTTGTGATCTTACAAGCAGTGGTTTTCTCCTGGTGGAGGTCCATCGGCCTGCACACAGTCTGCATTTTTGCTGCAGCACGTCATTAGTTTCACAGTGTCTGTTACCTCTTATAATTGATCGGTTATTTGTCACCGAGGCCCGTGCATTCCGTCCGTAAATGATTGCACGGAGTATTGATTGTACGTGGCTGTGCTGGTTACGGGGGTGAGTCACTGCTGCATATATTGTCTGCCTGTATCCGGCTCTGCTTCTCATTTACAGTAAAAAGCTAATTCCCAGCATTGTATTTTCTACTGATTGGCTTTTTTTTCCTCCCTCGAAAGGCACGATGAAGATCTCCAGTTTGGGTGATCTCTCTCGGGAGGGGCCCGCCATGATGACAGGTCTGCCTGCCGCTACGGTTCCTGGCACAGAAACCCCTGTGAGTCCCAATCTGTCCCGGACACCAGAGGAAGAACCCTTCACCTTGGAGCAGCCCATGTTCCTGATGACCACCACCGCTCAGGCCATCTCCGGGTTCTTTGTGTGGACGGCATTACTGATCACCTGCCACCAGGTAAACTGGAAGCGGCGGACAGTCCCCGGTCAGGGAGGCATGGGGTATACGAGGGTTTATGTAGGATCTCTCTCCAGTTCTTCTGTTTTGGTCATAAGTATCTTCCATGTAACTTGGCTCTGGGAGATAGTCATCATCTTCTGTACAAGGAGCACAGCTCCAAAGCCGTAAACACCTTTATTCCACCCGGTCCGTAGACAGGTGCGTCCTTGTATCGTGTAACATTGCTGCCTCCCCAGCAACATAATAAGCACCCAGCAACAGAA
>VIAB01028343.1:6569-17959 GCA_009801035.1 Oophaga pumilio
GTAGTGTCTAGTACATTTTAGTGCCCAGTACATTGCAGTGCCCATACGTTATAGTGCTCAGTACATTGTAGTGCCCAGTACATTGTAGTGCCCAGTACATTGTAGTGCGGGTACATTGTTGTGGCGGTACATTGTAGTGCCCAGTACGTTGTAGTGCCGATACATTGTAGTGGCGGTACATTCTAGTGCCCAGTACATTCTAGTGCCCGGTACATTGTAGTGCCCAGTACATTCTAGTGCCCGGTACATTGCAGTGCCCAGTACATTGTAGTGTCTAGTACATTGTAGTGCCCAGTACATTGCAGTGCCCAGTACATTGCAGTGCCCAGTACATTGTAGTGTCTAGTACATTGTAGTGCCCAGTACATTCTAGTGCCCGGTACATTGTAGTGCCCAGTACATTGTAGTGCCCAGTACATTGTAGTGCCCAGTACATTGTAGTGCCCAGTACATTGTATTGCGGGTACATTGTTGCGGCGGTACATTGTAGTGCCCAGTACGTTGTAGTGCCGATACATTGTAGTAGCGGTACATTCTAGTGCCCAGTACATTCTAGTGCCCGGTACATTGTAGTGCCCAGTACATTCTAATGCCTGGTACATTCTAGTGCCCAGTACATTGTAGTGCCCAGTACATTGTAGTGCCCAGTACATTGTAGTGGCGGTACATTGTAGTGCCCAGTACATTGTAGTGCCGATACATTGTAGTGGCGGTACATTGTAGTGTCCAGTACATTCTAGTGCCCAGTACATTGTAGTGCCCATACGTTGTAGTGCCCAGTACATTGTAGTGTCCAGTACATTGTAGTGCCCAGTACATTGCAGTGCCCATACGTTGTAGTGCTCAGTACATTGTAGTGGCGGTACATTGTAGTGCCCATTATATTGCAGCGCTCAGTACATTGTAGTGCCCAGTACGTTGTAGTGCCCAGTACATTGTAGTTCCCAGTACATTGCAGTGCCCAGTACATTGTAGTGCCCAGTACATTGTAGTACCCAGTACGTTGTAGTGCCCAGTACATTGTAGTGACCAGTACAATGTAGTACCCAGTACGTTGTAGTGCCCAGTACACTGTAGTGCCCAATACATTGTAGTACTTAGTACATTGTAGTGCCCAGTGTATTGTAGTTCCCAGTACGCTGTAGTGCCCAGTACGCTGTAGTGCCCAGTACGTTGTAGTGCCCAGTATGTTGTAGTGCCGATACATTGTAGTGCCCAGTACATTGTAGTGCCCAGTACGTTGTAGTGCCGGTACATTGTAGTGCCGATACATTGTAGTGCTCAGTATATTGTAGTGCCCATATGTTGTAGTACCCAGTACATTGTAGTGCCGATTCGTTGTAGTACCCAGTACATTGTAGTACTTAGTACGTTGTAGTGCTTAGTGCATTGTAGTGCTCAGTTCATTGTAGTTCTCAGTTCATTGTAGTGCCCATACGTTGTAGTGCTCAGTACATTGTAGTGTTCAGTACATTGCAATGCGAAGTACTTTGTAGTGCCCAATATGTTGTAGTGCCCAGTACATTGCAGTGTACTTACACATCCTTCCAGACTTCTCTCTTTCACTCTTCCTAAATCAGAGTCCTCAGTGTCCTACACTGTCCAGCCTCTTCTCTTACCTCCATACACTTCTCTTTACTCCTCCCTCCTGACTCCTCTTTCACTCTTCCTGAGTCCTTTGTGCCCTCTCTCCAGATTCCTCTCTGTTCTGCTGCCTCCAGGCTCCTCTCTCCTCTCCAGACCCCTGTTTCTCCTCCTTCATTCAGACTTTCTCCTCCCTCTAGACTTTTTTCTCTTCTCTCCCTCCTCCTGCCTGCACACTCTCTCTTCTCCTTTCAAACTGCATGTTCATAGAATCATAGAATGGTAGAGTTGGAAGGGACCTCCTGGGTCATCTGGTCCAACCCCCTGCTCAAAACAGGATTCACTAAATCATCCCAGACAGATGTCTGTCCAGCCTCTGAAGACTTCCATTGAAGGAGAACTCACCAGTCAAAAAGTTTTTTCTAATATCTAATCTGTGTCTCCTCCCATTCAGTTTCATCCCATTGCTTCTAGTCTTTCCTTGTGCAAATGAGAATAAAGATGATCCTTCTACAATGTGACAGCCCTTGAGATATTTGTAGACAGCTATTAAAGCCCCGTCACACACAGCGATCTCGCTAGCGAGATCGCTGCTGAGTCACTAGTTTTGTGATGCAACAGCGATCTCCCCTGTGATATCGCTGTGTGTGACACTGATCAGCGACCGGCCCCCCTGCCGGGTATCACTGATCGTTGTCCAAAGGCCAGGACATTTTTTTGATCGTTGGCCTCCCACTGGCCAGCACGCATCGCTGCGTGTGTCAGGCAGGAGACCAGCGATCAGCTGGTAACCAAGGTACGCATCGGGTTTCAGCGCCTGGAAACCCAATGTGTATCTTGGTTACCAGCTCCCTGCACCAGCGGGCTGGTATCCAACGTACACTGCGGGTAACTAAGCGACGTTACCCGCAGTGTCGCTGTCCTGATCGCTGCCTGAGCTGCCTGTTTGGCAGCTCAGCAGCGATCATGTAGCGACACACCAGCGATCCTGACAATTGCATATCGTTGTCGGGATCGCTGGTGTGTCGCTATGTATGTCGGTGCCCTAAGTCTCCTCTCAGTCAACATGCTCTTCTCCTCTCTCCAGGCTCCTCTGCTCTTCTCCTCCCTCCAAACTCCTCCATGTTCTCTTCCCTGCACTCTGTTCTCTCTCCTCCTCCCTTCAGACTCCTCTTTGTTTCTTTCTTTTTCTTTCCCCTCTCCAGACGCCTCCTACTTCTCTCTTTTCTTTCTTCTCCTCCCCCCAGACTCCTTTCTCTCCTCCTCACTCCAAATGTCTTTTTTTCCTCATTCCAGACTACTCTCTCACCTCCTCACTGCAGACTTCTCTCGCTCTACCTTCCTCCAGACTTCTCTCGCTCTTCCTTCCTCCTGACTCCTCTCTCTCTTCCTTCCTCCAGACTTCTCTCGCTCTTCCTTCCTCCGGATGCCTCTATCTCTTCCTTCGTCCAGATACCTCTCTCTCTTCCTTCGTCCGGACGCCTCTCTCTCTTCCTTCGTCCAGATGCCTCTATCTCTTCCTTCTTCCGGATGCCTCTCTCTCTTCCTTCGTCCAGACGCCTCTCTCTCTTCCTTCATCCGGATGCCTCTCTTTCTTCCTTCGTCCGGATGCCTCTCTTCATCCTGATGCCTCTCTCTCTTCCTTCATCCGGACGCCTCTCTCTTCCTTCGTCTGGACGCCTCTCTCTCTTCCTTCGTCCGGATGCCTCTCTTCCTTCGTCCGGATGCCTCTATCTCTTACTTCGTCCTGATGCCTCTCTCTCTCTTCCTTCGTCCGGATGCCTCTATCTCTTCCTTCGTCCGGATACCTCTCTCTCTTCCTTCATCCGGATGCCTCTCTCTCTTCCTTCGTCCGGACGCCTCTCTCTCTTTCTTCGTCCGGACGCCTCTCTCTCTTCCTTCGTCCGGATGCCTCTCTCTCTTCCTTCGTCCGGATGCCTCTCGCTCTTCCTTTCTCCAGACGCCTCTCGCTCTTCCTTCGTCCAGACGCCTCTTGCTATTCCTTCGCCTCTCGCTATTCCTTCGTCCAGACTCCTCTCGCTCTTCCTTCCTCCAGACTCCTCTCGCTCTTCCTTCCTCCAGACTCCTCTCGCTCTTCCTTCGTCCTGACGCCTCTCGCTCTTCCTTTGTCCAGACGCCTGTCACTCTTCCTTTGTCCAGATGCCTCTCGCTCTTCCTTCATCCAGAAGCCTCTCGCTCTACCTTCGTCCAGACGCCTCTCGCTCTTCCTTCGTCAAGATAGATAGATAGAGATAGAGGCATCCGGACGAAGGAAGAGAGAAGCGTCCGGATGCCTCTATCTCTTCCTTTGTCCGGATGCCTCTCTCTCTTCCTTCGTCCGGACGCCTCTCTCTCTTCCTTCGTCTGGATGCCTCTCTTTCTTCTTTTGTCCAGATGCCTCTCTTCATCCTGATGCCTCTCTCTTCCTTCGTCCGGACGCCTCTCTTTCTTCCTTCGTCTGGACACCTCTCTCTCTTCCTTCGTCCGGATGCCTCTCTTCCTTCGTCCGGATGCCTCTATCTCTTCCTTCGTCCTGATGCCTCTCTCTCTCTTCCTTCGTCCGGATGCCTCTCTCTCTTCCTTCGTCCGGATACCTCTCTCTCTTCCTTCTTCCGGACGCCTCTCTCTCTTCCTTCGTCCGGACGCCTCTCTCTCTTCCTTCGTCCGGATGCCTCTCGCTCTTCCTTCCTCCAGACGCCTCTCGCTCTTCCTTCGTCCAGACGCCTCTCGCTATTCCTTCGTCCAGACTCCTCTCGCTCTTCCTTCCTCCAGACTCCTCTCACTCTTCCTTCCTCCAGACTCCTCTCGCTCTTCCTTCCTTCAGACTCCTCTTGCTCTTCCTTCCTCCAGACGCCTCTCGCTCTTCCTTCGTCCAGACTCCTCTCGCTCTTCCTTCGTCCAGACGCCTCTCGCTCTTCCTTCGTCCAGACACCTCTCGCTCTTACTTTGTCCAGACGCCTCTCGCTCTTCCTTCGTCCGGATGCCTCTATCTCTTCCTTTGTCCGGATGCCTCTCTCTCTTCCTTCGTCCGGACGCCTCTCTCTCTTCCTTCATCCAGACGCCTCTCGCTATTCCTTCGTCCAGACTCCTCTCGCTCTTCCTTCCTCCAGACTCCTCTCGCTCTTCCTTCCTCCAGACTCCTCTCGCTCTTCCTTCCTTCAGACTCCTCTTGCTCTTCCTTCCTCCAGACGCCTCTCGCTCTTTCTTCGTCCAGACTCCTCTCGCTCTTCCTTCGTCAAGACCCCTCTCACTCTTCCTTCGTCCAGACGCCTCTCGCTCTTCCTTTCTCCAGACGCCTCTCGCTCTTCCTTCCTCCAGACGCCTCTCGCTCTTCCTTCCTCCAGACTCCTCTCGCTCGTCCTTCCTCCAGACTCCTCGCTCGTCCTTCCTCCAGACTCCTCTCGCTCTTCCTTCCTCCAGACGCCTCTCACTCTTCCTTCCTCCAGACTCCTCTCGCTCCTCCTTCCTCCAGACTCCTCTCGCTCTTCCTTCCTCCAGACTCCTCTCGCTCTTCCTTCCTCCAGACTCCTCTCGCTCTTTCTTCCTCCAGACTCCTCTCTCTCTTCCTTCGTCCGGACGCCTCTCTCTCTTCCTTCGTCCGGATGCCTCTATCTCTTCCTTTCTCCAGACTCCTGTTTTTATTTATCCCTCCAGATTATTCTGTCTCCTCCTCCCTCTAGACCCTTCTTTCCTCTCTTTGCTCTCATTTCTCTCTTCTCCTCCCTGCTGACTCCTCTCGTTCTTCTCCCTCCAGACTCATCTTTTTTCTCCTCTCTCCAGACTCCTTTCTCCTCATTTCTCTCTTCTCCTCCCTTAAGACTCCTCTTCCTTCCTCCAGACTTCTCCATCCTCCCGACTCCTCTCTCCTCCTTCCTCCAGACTCCTGTTTTTACTTAAGATTCTTCCTTCCTCCAAACTCCTCTCTCTCCTTATTTTTCCAGGCACGTCTCTATCCTCCTTCCTCCAGACTTCTCTATGCTATTTTCTCCAGACTCCTGTTTTTACTTTCCCTCCATATTATTCTGTCTCCTCCTCCCTTTAGACACCTCGTTCCTCGCATTTCTCCAGACTCCTCTCTTCTCGTCCCCCCAAGACTACTCCTTTCTCCTCTTTCCAGACTCCTTGCCCTCTTGGTTGTTCCAGACTTCTCTCTCTCTTTCTTCCTGCAGACTCCTCTCTCTTTTCCTTTCTCCAGACTCCTCTCTTTTTTCCTTCCTCCAGACTCCTTTCTCTTTTCCTTCCTGCAGACTCCTCTCTCTGCTCCTTTATACAGACTCTTCTCTCTTCTCCTGTATACAGACTCCTCTCTCTGCTCCTTTATACAGACTCCTCTCTTTGCTCCTTCATACAAACTCCTCTCTCTGCTCCTTCATACAGACTCCTCTCTCTGCTCCTTCATACAGATTCCTCTCTCGGCTCCTTCATACAGAGTCCTCTATGCTCCTTCATACAGACTCCTCTCTCTGCTCCTTCATACAGACTCCTCTCTGCTCCTTTATACAGACTCCTCTCTCTGCTCCTTTTTACAGACTCCTCTCTCCTCCTTTTTACAGACTCCTCTATCCTCCTTTATACAGACTCCTCTTTCCTCCTTTATACAGACTCCTCTCTCTCCTTTATGCAGACTCTTCTCTCTCCTCCTTTATGCAGACTCTTTCCTCCTTTATACAGACTACTCTCTCTCCTCCTACATAGACTCCTCTCTGCTCCTTCATACAGACTCCTCTCTGCTCCTTTATACAGACTCTTCTCTCTCCTCCTTTATACAGACTCCTCTCTCCTCCTTTATACAGACTCCTCTGTCTCCTCCTTTATGCAGACACTTCTCTCTCCTCCTTTATGCACACTTCTCTCTCCTCCTTTATGCACTCTTCTCTCTCCTCCTTTATGCAGACTCCTCTCTCTCCTCCTTTATGCAGACTCCTCTCTTTCCTCCTTTATACAGACTCTTCTCTCTCCTCCTTTATGCAGACTCTTCTCTCTCCTCCTTTATGCAGACTCTTCTCTCTCCTCCTTTATACAGACTCCTCTCTCTCCTCCTTTATACAAACTCCTCTCTCTCCTCCTTTATACAGACTCCTCTCTCTCCTCCTTTATACAGACTCTTCTCTCTGCTTCATTATACAGACTCCTCTCTCTGCTCCTTTATACAGACTCCAATAATACAGACTGCAATGTAATCAGGCCTGAGTCAACAACCAGTGGGGGAGCCTGTCTTTTGTTCTCCTCAGCATAGGACTTATCCAATACAAGCTTGTAGCTTCTGGAAACTTCTTAAGTTAGCCACATAGTCAAAAGTAGGTGGGAGCCCTTCCCCATGAAGAGGTGGATCCCAGGACACAGAACATTAGACACATGTATTGGCCCAGGCAGTTGGGTGTTGACGAGCAAGGGGCTAGTACCTTATGCTGAGGGAGATCCTAGTGCCCGTGTGTGGAGAGTTAAAAGCTGCCACGTGGAATGTTATGTCCCTCATCTGTTGGATCCATTGAACTCATCCCAGGATTATTTTATCTTTTCCCTGGCGTTGGATTACCGTCACTGGTTCCCGCTTAGTGTGGACTCATTGTGTACTCTTAAGCTATTGATATTTAATGTTATGTGCTCCCTGCCTCAATAAATCCCGTTGGATTGATCTTCGGCCTTGTGTCCCTTCCTGCTCTGTCGCACACACTGTCACACACTGGTGGCAACAGTGGAATCAGAGCAGAAGGAATGGAGGACAGCAACCCATTAACATCTGGAACCATAACCTCAGGATGCAGCAACTGGACTGTGGGGAGCCTACAAACAAAGGCCCGTGAATTAGGAGTCGGTTACAAAGGGCTGTCCAAGGAGCAACTGATTGAGGCTCTGGAAGAAGCTTGCCTGCAAGATGGCACAGAGGAAGGATTTCCACAGCAAGGGGAGGAAAGACGGGAGCTGGAGATAAATACCCCAAAAAGTCAGTGGGTTGTGTGGTATGAGGAGGAGATGGCATTGCTTGGGGATGAGGCCATTCGCACAGTTAAAGAGAGACAGCGCATGGTGGAAGCAGCTGGAAGCCCCAGACAGACTGTACCCCCAGCATCCACCATGAGAGAGTTCCCCAGAGTGTCCCGCAAGGACTTCAAGCCTTTTAATGAGGCTGCAGGCGACATTGAGGGCTTCTTCCAGGACTTCGAACATCAATGTCGATCAATGGAAGTCCCGGAAAGGGAGCGAGTCAGACATCTGGTGGGGCTCTTAGATGGTGGAGCTGCCGAAGCCTATAGAGCTATGGACCCTCGATGGAACTGCGATTATGGGAATATTAAAGAGACCATCTTGGAACAATATGCTGTAACTCCAGACACTTACCGAGTGCAGTTCCGCTCCTTAGCCTGTGATGGGGAAATGTCTTTCAAGATATATGCCCACAGGTTCAAACAAGTATGTCACCGCTGGCTGGAGGGAGAGGGGGCCTTAACTTGGGATGCTTTACTCCAGGTCATCCTAAAAGAACAGTTCTATGCCAAATGCCGGCTGAGATCCGGGAATGGGTGCGTGAGAGAAAACCAGCGACAGTGGAGAAAGCTGCTGCTCTAGCTGATGAGGTTCTCACCATCAAGCCTCAGTGGAAAAATTTTACTGGTGAATGGAGTAAAAACTACCAACACCCCACCACCAGTGGTGCCTTGTCCTTCAATCCCCAAAGTTTGCAGTCCTACTAGACAACCACCTCATGGTGATACCCATGTGCATCAACTTCCAAAAAGTCCTGCCTCCTCTTCTGAATTGCAACAAAGAGAGAAAGTAGTAGAGCGCAGGTGTTATGGTTGTGGGCATCTGCAGGCCACATGCCCAGGTATCAAGTGGAGAAGTCGGTCTCAACCCCAACAACCACCTCATGCACCTTCATATGGATATCAGCATCCCGATTCCCTTACCTCGATCCCTAGAGTACAAATGGGAAGGAGTGTGATACAGCACAGATGTTACCGATGTGGGCAGCCTGGGCATCTGCAAGACTCCTGCCCTCAGGCCCAATTGGGGTATGACCATGCACCAAATCGGCCTATCAATTATTTACAGCCAAATACAATGGAGGAAGGGGTGCCACCCCTCCAAATTGACTTGCCTAATGGCTCACACAGCCATGTTTGACCATTAGGGGTTTATGGGGTGCGGGCCACAGCCACAAGGTCCTCTAATCCTCAAAGAAAGCACTTACAGGAGGTCGTGCTGGACAGTCGGAGAGTTCTTGGCTTTTGTGACTCTGGGGCATTTCTCACCATAGCCGATCCCAGAGAGGTTCGGCCAGAGGCAATACAGCATGGACCTGGGATTACCATTGAATTAGCTGGAGGCCAATGGAGGACTATCCCAAAAGCAAGTGTAGAACTGGACTTTGGCTTTGTGGTAAAGCAATGTGTGGTTGGGGTGATGAGCGGCCTGCCTGCAGATATTGTCCTAGGAAATGATGTGGGAGAGCTACAATGTCGATTTGTGGGTGCATGAAGCAGAGTAAGTCAAAGAGGATGTAAAATGGAGCCTGGCCTTCAACCTTACAACTTCCCCATGAAATAAAGAAGAGGCAGCCAACACCAAAATGCAGACGGGTTGTCCAGGCAGGAGGAACCATGAGTCAGGTCAGCCATGAATACGTGTACTTAACAGGCGACCTGTAGAGGTTCGCTAGTCCGTACACAAATTGAGGGGGGAAGGGGTTGTAACAGTGTGTCCCTCCCCTGCCTGTGTCCCTGGACTGCAATGTAAACAGGCCTGAGTCAACAACCAGTGGGGGAGCCTGTCTTTTGTTCTCCTCAGCATAGGACTTATCCAATACAAACTTGTAGCTTCTAGAAACTTCTTAAGTTAGCCACATAGTCAAAAGTAGGTGGGAGCCCTTCCCCATGGAGAGGTGGATTCCAGGACATAGAACAATAGACACATGTTTTGGCCCAGGCAGTTGGGTGTTGACGAGCAAGGGACTAGGACCTTGGGCTGAGGCGAGATCCTAGTGCCCGTGTGTGGAGAGTTAAAAGCTGCAACGTGGAATGGTGTTATGTCCCTCTTCTGTTGGATCCATTGAACTCATCCCAGGATTATTTTGTCTTTTCCCTGGCGTTGGATTACCGGGTGGCACCCCCGGAACTGGTTCCCTCTTGGTGTGGACTCATAGTGGACTCTAAGAGACGCTATTGATATGTTATGTGCTCCCTGTCTCAATAAATCCCGGTGGATTGATCTTCGGCCTTGTGTCCCTTCCTGCTCTGTTGCACACACCATCACAAGGAGCAGAGAGAGAGGAGTCTGTATAAAAGAGCAGAGAGAGGAGTCTGTATAAAGGAGCAGAGAGAGAGGAGTCTGTATAAAGGAGCAGAGAGAGAGGAGTCTGTATAAAGGAGCAGACAGAGAGGAGACTGTATAAAGGAGCAGAGAGAGAGTAGACTGTATAAAGGAGTAGAGAGAGAGGAATCTATAAAGGAGCAGAGAGAGAGGAGTCTGTATAAAGGAGCAGAGAGAGAGGAGTCTGTATAAAGGAGCAGAGAGAGAGGAGTCTGTATAAAGGAGCAGAGAGTGTATAAAGGAGCAGAGAGAGAGGAGTCTGTATAAAGGAGCAGAGAGAGGAGTCTGTATAAAGGAGCAGACTCCTCTCTCTGCTCCTTTATACAGACTTCTCTCTCTGCTCCTTTATACAGACTCCACTCTCTGCTCCTTTATACAGACTCTTCTCTCTGCTCCTTTATACAGACTTCTCTCTCTTCTCCTTTATACATACTCCTCTCTTTACTCCTTTATACAGACTCTCCTTTCTCATTTCTCTCTTCTCCTCCCTTGAGACTCCTCTTCCTTCCTCCAGACTCCTCTCTCTTCTCCTTCCTCCAGACTCCTCTCTCTCTGCTCCTTCTCCAGACTCTTTTTCCCTCCCTCCAGACTCCTCTCCGTGTTCCTTGCTTCAGATTCCTTCAGACTCCTCTCTCTCCTCCTTCCTCCAGACTCCTGTTTTTACTTAAGATTCTTCCTTCCTCCAAACTCCTCTCTCCTTCTTTTTCCAGGCGCCTCTCTATCGTCCTTCCTCCAGACTCTATGCTATTTTCTCCAGACACCTGTTTTTACGTTCCCTCCAGATTATTCTGTCTCCTCCCTCTAGACACCTCTTTCCTCTCATTTCTCTTCTCCTTCCTTCAGACTCCTCTCTTCTCCTCGTCCCCAAGACTACTCCATTCTCCTCTTTCCAGACTTCTCTCTCTCTTCCTTCCTCCAGACTCCTCTCTTTTCCTTCCTCCAGACTCCTCTCTCTGCTCCTTCCTACAGATTCCTCTCTCTGCTCCTTCCTCCAGACTCCTCTCTCTGCTCCTTCCTACAGACTCCTCCCTCTGCTCCTTCCTACAAACTCCTCTCTATGCTCCTTCCTACAGACTCCTCCCTCTGCTCCTTCCTACAGACTCCTCCCTCTGCTCCTTCCTACAGACTCCTCCTTCTGCTCCTTCCTACAGACTCCTCTCTCTGCTCCTTCCTACAGACTCCTCTCTCTGCTCCTTCCTACAGACTCCTCTCTCTGCTCCTTCATACAGACTCCTCTCTCCTCTTTTATACAGACTCCTCTCCTCCTTTATACAGACTCCTCTCTCTGCTCCTTTATACAGACTCCTCTCTCTGCTCCTTTATGCAGACTCTTCTCTCTCCTCTTTTATACATACTCCTCCCTCTGCTCCTTTATATAGATTCTTCTCTCTCCTCCTTTATACAGACGCTTCTCTCTGCTCCTTTATACAGACTCCTCTCTCTGCTCCTAAATACAGACTCTTCTCCCTGCTCCTTTATACAGACTCCTCTCTCTG